>JAIUZE010019566.1:0-36947 GCA_022085475.1 Heliosperma pusillum
TCAAACCCTAATCAACACGTAATCATGTGAATCAGTTAACAACCGGTAATCCAAACTCTATCACCCTTAGCCGGCTTGCATCTCACCTTCTAAGATTCATAGAATCATACAAACATGAAAGACTGATACTTCTAGAAACCGGCATAAGTTCTTAGCACGGCCGATAGTCGACTTCTGTAACTCGAGGCTATACCACAAGGTAGGAAAACATCCTAGTCCTAGACTGATCAGACCTAGCGACAACAGCTATTCCATTCCCCGTCCCATGACATAACCGTACATTAGAAACTCTACTAGGCGACCCCCTAAGCAGAGATGGCTAGTACTTAAGCTGGCTCCATTCCCAAAGTGGAACTATTAGGCAGCCATGCCCCGACTTGGAGATAAGCCCCCCAGGCCGTGACACAAAAGCTATCAAGCAGTGAACTATATACTCGTTAAAGATAGTACGGGCCTATCAATGTCATGGTCCAAGATACTCATTTAGAATTAGAATGGTCAAGATGCCATATACTCATAATTCTCTATGGGTACTTAGTCAACACGACACCAACCATATAATTAAACAGTCACGGAAACCATTTCCTAACATGTGACTAATTGCATATAAATCATCTTCAAATATCATATCGCCTCATATCTCCTAAGGCTAATTCATTAATTAAATACAACCTTACTTGAAGACAAATCCCCGACCCGAGTCCCGCGACGGGTCATCAGCCAAAACGGGGCTGACTAGATCTTAGTTTGACCAAACCCGTTTGGTCAAACCGGCTAGAAACAGAGTCTTTATCACATAGACATAAAATCAACATATTCATTACATGTTATTTTATTATACTTCTAACATGTGAAATATTAAATCTTATGAAAACCCGTTTGACTTAAAGGATATCAATTTAAACTACAATCTCGTATTATAATTTCTAACATGTGAGAAATAATAATATTATGAAAAACCTTTTTAATTAAATATTTTACTTATTAACATTTCCCACTTGCTAAGTATTACAAAACACGATAAAATAGCAATAACTCAAAAACCGTCACAAGACCAAAAAGAGGGACCCACGGGCTGACTTGGGCCGACCAAGACACGGGCCTGAACTGGGCCCACGGGCTGTTTTGGGCTGACTTGGGCTGTTTTGGGTTTTTTATCGACTTTACTAAAAACCGTTTCCTAATATTTCCCGCATGCTTTAACATATTTAAAACCCGTCAAAACAACAACATAACAATCAAGTATCGACACAACTCCCAAGGACCAAACCCCGGACCCACCATGGACCAACCCAGACCGGCCTGGACCGGGCCTGAACCGGCCTGAACCGGCTGGTTTGGGTCGGTTTTCCAGCCCCACCTCCGGCCACCCTACACGGTTTCCACAACCACCAATCCAAATTAATTCTAACATGATTTTAATTAACAACAACCATTTTAACAACCATTTAATAATCATCCATACAAAATCATGATTTTAAATAAATCATCCAACTATGTCAAGAACAACCAACATGTTATAAATTCATAAAACATAATAATAACCACTACTTAGCATGTTACTAACTAAAAATCCATAAATCATCATAACATGAACAAAACAAAAGATGAACCAAAACAAAAGAAACAAAAGTTATGTAACATTAAATCGTCGAGTAACTCGGAATCGTTACCTTAGCTAGCAAGATCAATTAGCACCAAAATAAGAAGTATAAAATAAGAAAACCCGTCTACTAATCTTCACCCAAAATATACGAGTCTCCAAACTCGTCTTCAAAATCTTCCCCTATAAGAAATGACAAGAAAAACATTATTAGAACTTAAACTTGATTTTCCATAATTAAATGTTGAAAACGATTTTGTCGGATTTTAAATTAAACCGTACTTGAAGATGGAGAGCGAAGAGGAGATTCTAGAAATATAAGTTAGGACGGATTTAATTAAGAAATGAAGGTTTTATGATGATTTTGCTCAAGAACGACGAAGAACGGATGAAGAACGACGAAGAACGCTCCAGAACGATTAAAGAAAGTGTTAATTAGATCTTAATTTGATTTATTGTAAAAAGAAAAGTTGTTAGTGAGTAATGTGGTGAGTGAGCCGTGTGTTTATAGAGAAATTAATGAGTCGGGTTTTGAAATTGTTGTTACGGAATTGACTCGGGTTTTATTATTATAATAAGATAATTAATTAAATATTAAGTTAATTAAATTAAATATCTAGATATTATGTTATATTAATGAAAAGAAATAAAAATATCAAGGCTTAAGAGAGGGGAAAGAGCCGTGAGAAATGGTGCTTGTCGGGTCTGTTTTGTAAACGATTTGTGTAATTTTCGTTAACGGATCGATAAAGTTAATAAATATCTAAGATATTATTATTAGTTTAATCAAAAGAAAGAAAATATCCTAAGTGAGTGGAAAAAGGTGACATGGGCGTGTGACTCATGCCAAAGTCGAGTTTCGGGTTTGTTTTCGGGATTTACGATGACTCGGGAATAGTTAAATGATACTCGGGTTTAAACCGTAAAACCTTATTATAAATTCCGAATAAATTCAAAATAATTATATTAAATTATGATAAATCTAAATAAATCTTAATAAAAATAATTTAAAAATTTTATTTTTTTAAATAAAATTTCGGTCTTCAAACTTACAAGGCGAGTCGGGAAAAGTCAACGAAAGTCAAAGTCGACTTAAAAGTCAAGAAAAGTCAAAGATGACTTAAAAGTCAAGAAAAGTTTATGACGACTTAAAAGTCAAGAAAGTCAATGACGACTTTAAAAAGTCAAGAAAAGTCAAAGACGACTTAAAAGTCAAGAAAAGTCAAAGATGACTAAAAACGGGATTTTCATGAAATCTCTCAGAAATTCCAAATACAAACTCGGAATTTTAAAATACGACTCGAAACAATAAATTCTATTTTAAAAACTTAACCTTGCTGGAAAGTATCCTTAAGAAATTTTACTAGAAAAATTGGGTACTTTTCGGGTTGTTACAATCCCAACTCATTTAGGCCTCAAAAATTAGTCATTACTCAATTTTTGACAATAATTCAACTTGTTGTTATTTAATTGCTCATTTTAGACTTTTAAAATCATATTTTAATCAAATAAATCCAAATTTAATTACAATAATTTCAAATTTTGAATTTTAAATTTTTGTACATTTTTAAACATTTCCATGACACTCATAATGTCAAAAATCATGGTTAAAAATTTCGAATCGGTTTTTGAGAAAAATTGTTGCGCTTTATGGGTTTTATCAAATAAAATACATAAAGCATGCAAAAATTAATCATATTAAATTTTCAACTTTAGATATGAAATGTGGGACATTTATTCAACCAGGAAAATTTTTCTCTTGTCATGAAATTTAATTTAGCTATATTTGCTAAATAAGTCACTATTTATGCCATTTTTACATTAAAAATTCATAAATCATGCTAGACAAATCACATTAGTCTACACTTTTCCAGTTTAACAGGAAAATATGCATGTGACAACATACTAAAATTTCATGGTCAGATTCAAAGCGGAAGTATTTCAAACCATTAGACCTTTATTTATTCTATTTTATCATATAAAAATCATAAATAATACGCAATAAGTCCACTTCACACGAAATTTTACATACAGTAAGTAAAATGCATGTGTGATATTGTGTAAACATTTCAACGTCATAAAATAAGTCTAACTAGTTTTAGCATTTTAAACATCATTTTACTCATTAAAATGTAATAAAAACCCTAAAAATCATATTTGAGCACTATAAATTTTCATAAATCATCAAAATGACCTAAACTCATATTAGGACCATAATATATTGAGATGCAAATAACTTTGTGATTTTATCTTATAAAACACAAATCACTAGTTTTAATTAAGTTACAATAACTCGAAAAAACTAAAAATCGATTATGCATGCAACAGCCAAGGCTCTGTTAACGCTTGCAGTTTGTTAAACTCGATATTAGACATTTCTAATATCATATTACAATTAGTTTACTCATAAACTAATTGGATCTTATGCATGCATAACAATAAAATACAAAGATAAGAAGAACTTTTCCTTACATTGATCTTATAAGAAATTTGGGCACAAAATAGGAATCCTTCCTACTTTATTCTTGAGCTTACAATGTTAGGGATGAACTTCCAAGTTCTAAGTGTAAGAACACTCCTATTAGATGCACCAAGACAATACCCAAAATTACAAATATTACTACATTAGCAATATAATAGTAGCCCTTAAATATATATATTCTAATAACTCTTATTACTACCTTAGTAATATTATTAGAAATTTATGAACTCTAGATTTAGGAAAACTTCTTTAAGTTTTTCTTAGAGAGAAGGAAGAGGTTTTTGAGAGATAAGTTGTCTACACTTATGAAATGATGTAGACTGTATAAGAAGGAAAAATACTCTTATTTTTGCAAGAGCCAACCGGCCACACTAGGTATGGGGAAGGGTTTTGCTTTTGATTTTGTTCTTAACAATGAAATAGCTTATAGTCTAGGTCTAGGTTTAATTATTGTGTCTAATTCTTAATTAGAACAACTAATAATACCTAAACCTCTACCCTATACCCTCCCAACCGGTTTTCCAACTTAAAATGGGTGTCCATTTTATTTTTGTAATTTGTCATTTGTCACATATGTGACATGTGACATGTAACATGTAATTTGGCTTATAAATGTACATTTAACTAATTTTAATGCAATTTCATAACAAATAAATTAGACTTAACATTTTAAGTCACATTTTATAATTACATGTAAATAAAATGGGTCATAACATATTTGGTCAATATAATCTACAATAGTTTGTAATTATAATTGACCAATTTCACATATCTCAAATGTTTCATAAACATAATGCATTCTTAGTAATATAACAATTAAATTACCAAAATGAATCTTATTTAATCATATTACAAGAAGATATAATTCTCACTTTAAATCTGTTCAAATTAAGGGATTAATTAATCTGTATCGATATACAATTAATTAATGTACATGATTAGGGGATTGTCCTTTAGGTGTGACCTCAAGGGATCAACTGATCACCAACGTCATACGTTAGTAACGTCAAACTCAATTGAGCCAATCGTTATCGATTTATGTTGACCAGTTGACTATAATATTCATCATCCCTTTGTATTCTTATTATTGAGATTTAATTAAGTGATCGCACTATTGTTGAGGACACTAACTCCAACAATGACATGATGCACACTACAAGGATATCTCGACAAACTTACGGCCCTCATGTCGGAAAAATACTCCGTCAGTAATTTCGGGAAACTGACGGAATTGTGACAGAAAACTGACGAAAATATAGTCCAGACGGAAATTCCGTCAGTATCTGTCAGTGAAAAATGGCGCGTTGACTAAAGTCTCAATGGCGGAAAAATTAATTGACGGTCACTGACGAAATTTCCGTCACTAACAATATATTACTGACGGAAATTCCATCTGGAAAGTCAAATTTTCCTAACGGAATTTCTGTCTGTACATCTTCTCGTATCAAACTTTATTAGCCTCTGTAAAACTATCCTGTGACGGAAATTCCGTCAGTAAGCTTTTCGTAGACGCGGGAACCTGACGGAAATACTAACGAAATTTCCGTTAGGATTTTCATAAAATAGAAAATCAGACCGTCGTCTCCGTCATTCCCCCAATTCGATTTTGTCCTAAAACCTAACCCCCAAATCCCCAAATTCGACAACCCACACCTCGGCTACCACCTCCTACCACCACCAACTGACGGTATTTCCCTAGTAAGTTTCTTTTGATCCTTCATTTAATTTATCACTTTTCTCCTTTCAATTTTTTACTCCATCCTTTATTTATTTATTTATTTGTTGTAGACCCGACGATGACCACCACTACCTACCTCCTCCGACGACCACTGTCGCTTGACGCCGCTGCCTTTCACCGTGCTTGCTTATTTTTATCATTAGGTAAAATATTTACCTTTATTTCAATTTCTCCCTCCGTCTTAATCATTTGTTTGTCTTTAATTGACTTAGGATAGTAGCCATTATTGTTTTTGATGATGAAATTATTGTTGTTGTTAGTTAATTCCTCCATCTGTCTGAATCATTTGTTTGTCTTTAATTAACTTAGGATAATAGCCATTATTGCTTTTGATGATGAAATTATTGTTGTTGTTAGTTAATTCCTCGCTCCGTCTTAATCATTTGTTTGTCTTAAATTGACTTAGGATAGTAGCCATTATTGTTTTTGATGATGAAATTATTGTTGTTGTTAGTTAATTTGATTGTCTTTAATTGATTTAAGATAGTAGCTAATTATTGGCTTAATTATGTTCAATTGAGCTAATTTAAAAGTTAGTAGCTAATTATTACATGTGTTGTGGATGTTAAAATTATTACATGTGTTGATATTGACTTAGTCCCCGTTCAAAAATTACTCGTTATGAGTAATTTTGAATAGTCCCTGTTTTGGGACTGTCTTTCTACGTTTCAAGTCACTTAGGTAGTAAACACATAACTTGTGATTTGTTAATGAGGAAAGAGTTCGGTAACAATTCCTTTAATGTTCTCTGAATGCATATGTTGAGTAAATATTTATTCAACATTGTGTATTTAGAGAACAAATGGGAATTGCTGCCGAATTTTTTCCTCATTAATAAATTATAAGTGGTGTTTGCTAGTGACTTGAAACGTAGATTGATGGGTTTAGGTTCGAGTGATAAGGACCCAATTGAAGAAAATTAATTTTACTTGTTGACAATTATATATATATATATATATATATATATATAGATTGATGGGTTTAGGTTCGAGTGATAAGGACCCAATTGAAGAAAATTAATTTTACTTGTTGACAATTATATATATATATATATATATTAAAATACTTGCAGTAACTAAACAAAATTTATTGATTATATTAAAAAAATATGTACTTAATGTACATAAATTCAATTTGTACATTAAAATTACTCTAAATGCGTGAAAACGAGCACTAGGTGCACGAAAAATGCTACATGCATTAAAACAGTTACTAGGTGCATGAAAATAGCGGGCTCTAGATGCATTAAAATGAGCATCAGGTGCATGAAAATTGTCAGATGCATGAAACTGACTAATAGGTGCATGAAAATTAATAAATCGTATTTCACCTCAATTTCCGTCAGTAACTTATATTTTTTCGACCAAGATGTATGTTACCTAGCCATAAAATTCTACGGTGAACCCAAAAATGTCCTTATTTTTTAAAAATAAATTTTGTAAGGCGGAGTTCTCACGGTTCTCATTATCTTAGTGGTTCTCACCGGATCTCAATTCTATACATATATATATATATACATATATATATATATACATATATATATATATATATATACATATATATATATATATATATATATATATATTGATAATAATAAATGTTTAATTTACTGTGTGTGAATATTGATTATCATTGTTGTTAATTAAGATAATTTATTTATATAACATATATATATATATTGAAATGTAGATACATAATAACATGAAAAGATTAGAACGACAGTGGATGTATGAAAGATTAGACGAAAAAAAGAAACCCAAGCTGATATTTGCAAATGGGGTGAAAGAGTTTATTGAATTCGCGGAACAATCTAGTTAGTTTAAGGATTTACGGGGTGAAATGAGGTGTTCATGTAAAAAATGAGATAACTTAGCTTTTAAATAAAAAAGGGAGGTTCAAAATCATCTATGGTCGAATGGTTTTACTGATAATTATTATGTATGAAAGTATCACGGTGAGAAACTGGCTACCGAAGAGAGTGCAAGTAGTATCGTAGTTAGTGAGAATCCTTACCGGGAGTTGGTTGAAGATGCATTACGTGATAATGTTGAGCAAATAATGGAGGCTCGACTTAATCCCGACGACCTTAGCGATGAAGAAGTTCATTATACCCCACATCCCCAAGTTACATCCTTTTTTTAGAATGTTAAATAAAGACGAACAACCAGTGTATAGGGGAAGTAGTATGAGTTTGTTGCAAGCGGCTGCTAGGTTGGTAGCACTCAAATCTGAGAATAACTTATCTATTAGATGTGCCAATGGTTTTATGTTGTTCATTAGTGACAATATTCCAAAAAATAATTAAATGGCGCGCAATTCTCAAGAGATTAAGAATTTGCTTAAGGGACTCCAACTACCCCATGTGAAAATCAATGTATGTCCTACCGGTTATATGCTTTTTTGGGAAGAAAATGCTAATCTTGAGGAATGTACCAAATGTCATGCCTCTTGGTATAAAGGTAAAAAAAATTGAAGTGGTCAAAAGCGAATACCTTGTAAACCACTGACTTATTTCCCGCTTGCGCCAAGGTTACAACGACTATTTGCAACCAAACACATAGCAGGTGAGATGAGTTGGCACCATAAAAACTCTCGATTAAGAGAAAAAGGGACAATGGCACACCCAAGTGATGGAGAAGCGTGGAAATATTTCGATAGAGAGCATCTAGAATTTCCAAGTGAGCCTCGCAATGGTTGCCTAGGTTTGTGTACAGATGGATTTTCACCTTATGGACAATTCGGGAAGTCTTACTTGTGTTGGCCCGTGATTGTCACCCCGTACAACTTACCCCCTTGGTTATGCATGAAGAGGCAATTTATGTTCTTATCTATGATCGTTCCAGGTCCTAGTAACCCTAAAGCAAAACTGGATCTCTACCTCCAACCGTTGATCAAAGAGTTGTAAGAACTTTGGGAAACCGGTGTGGATACCTACGATGTCTCTAAGAAACGTAATTTTCAATTAAAAGTGGCATTACTGTGGACGATCAATGATTTTCCTACATATGGCATGCTTTCCGGTTGGTCCACAGCCGGATACCGTGCTTGTCCTTATTATCTTCAAAAAGATCCTAAATCCTTTTTTCTTAAACAGAGTCGAAAGGTTTGTTGGTTCGATTGTCATCGTAATTTCTTGAAACCTGATCATCCTTTCCACAACAATTGTAAGCATTTTCTAAAGAATAGGAAAACTGATAATACCACCGGTGCTGAGGTATGGGATTCGGTAAAAGGTTTACCAAAAGTTGTCGAGTCTTCTGGTGAAGAAATGAAAAGATTGAAAGACGACAAAACTGAAGGTTGGTGGAAACAAAACATATTCTTGGAACTTCCTTGTTGGAAGACATTGTTGATTCGACACAACTTAGATGTTATGCACATTGAGAAAAACTTTTTTGAACAGCTTATCAACACAGTGATGAATGTAACAAAGAAAACTTCATTTTGCCCTAAGGGTAAAGTTGACTTTCTTGAGTATTGCTTGAAACGACCCATATTGTAACAACCCGGATTTCACGACAAAAAAAATGCATAATAATGAATAATTCATCAGAGTATAAAGATGAAATAAGGGTCAAGGTGGCGGAAACACCTGACCAATCCGGATCGCTACTAAATCCAAAACTAAACTATTACATTATTAATATTCATAAACTAGATTAACATCCTAAACAATTTATTTGTCTCGCCACGAGTCTTCCCAGCCCAACATCCAGACAAGCAGCAACCAACAACCTGAGAATGGGGGGGTCGACAGTCAGTCGGGAGTAACTAGATGCTCTCCCAGTCATGTTTACAACATGCTAAATTAATCAACAATAAATAACAATTGAAAATACTCATGAACGACATGTACGTGAAGAAATTATTAAGCATGTCACAATATAATCATCAATAATCATCAATAACAGGAAAGAACAACCGACATGGGAGCGTATAACAACTGCCTCCACTTACCAAGCATAGTGTATAGAACGAACGCCGTTAGAGCGTATAACAACTGCCTCTGAACGGATGGAGCGTATAACAATTGCCTCCATCGGTGTGGACCGTATAACAACTGCATCCGCGATACTATGTATAGCGTATAACAACTGCATATATGTCTAAGACCTGGCCAGACTCTCGGTGCATTAACTATACATCGAACGACACACGGGAACTAGAGTGTATAACAACTGCCTCTAGCCAATCCTGAACATAGACCTTCGGCAAATCCCCAAAGGGCAGCGTTTGCTCATTCCGATCGGTATTTAACTAATACCTCGCGTCATCTATACAACTAGCCCATAACAACTGTACAGTTTAACTGACTGTACAAACATGTGAATAACATCACAACTCATCACATAGAACATTATAACCAACTAAACTATTATATCGAAAAGAGTAACCAACGAGATATATAGTCACAATGTTATAGTATAACTAATTATAACACAACATATGAACAAGCACATAGGATCAAAGGTTATAGTATCTTGAACTATAACATTACACTTTAGAATTCATGTTATAGTCCGAGCTACCATAACATCAAGCACAAATTCATGTATACATTCAACGTTATATATAGTACCACTTACTATAACCTTCACTTAACCCTAGTGAAGTTATAGTTACCCTAGCTATAACCTTAGTTAAGCGTGTCACGTTATAGTATCATCAACTATAACCATTACTTATCCCTTGTGAAGTTATAATAACTCCAACTATAACCTTAATTAAGGATATTAGGTTACAACATCATCAACTATAACCTTCACTTAACTCTAGTAAAGTTATAGTACCTTCAACAATAACCTTCACTCAACTTTAGTGAAGTTATAGCACTTCAAGCTATAACCTTATACTTGCGAGGTTATAGTATCATCAACTAAAACTCTCTTCCGTCACGGGTTAGTCCTGTATAACACCATCATCGAGGGGTCGACTCCACGATACAAACCGCCATGTCACCATAACGAATCTTGTTATAGTACACCGCACCATAACGTCACTTTCAAAGTTATAGCTCGAACAGGTATAACCTGGGTAGCTTACGTGCAAAGTTATAGTCTAACACACTATAACCTTAACGTTGTAAACCAAAACCCTAACTAACAAAGTAAAACCCTAATCAACAACGCCCTAGCCTCTCCTCTCAAGGGAGGCTACGACAAACCCTACGACACCTTCTTAAGGCCGTGAGCCACAAACGAAGGCTAGGGTTTGAATCTTGAACCCTAGTTCGTACCACAACGACAACATGATATTTTAAAAAACAATAAGATATACAAGTTAAATGAAATCATCAAACATGTATAATAATTACTACACACGCAACAAATCATATAATCAATCATCATTCATGTTAATTAATTCACTTTCTATAAACATAATTAAAGGAAAACACCTAGTTACCTTTATTACGCAATAAAGACTGCACATCAATAAGAATCTCCATAAAATCGCCAATTAATAGAATTCACCTTCTTTACCCATCAAAACAAGAACCCTAAAGGTAGGTCTAACCTTCATACAAATAGATCCCATAAAAAGATAACGGAAAGAATTTATTGTAAACGTAAGATCTGGGATTGTTAATATATAATTTATCTTTACACTTTGAAGAAGGAAAGATTCATAACAATAGAGTTACAAAGGAGAAAAAAGAACAAAAAAGAGTAAGGAGAATAGTACGGCGCAAAACTCAAGTACAAAACAAAAGTGAGTAACCTAGTTGCTAGGTTAGGGTTTTCTATATATTAGAAGTTTAAGTGGGCTTTTGATCTATTAGCTCACAACCTGGATAATCCAATTACAAATCAGGTTTAGAATAATTAAAACGCTCGGAGAGTTTATATAAAAGAATGAGCTAATAAATTAAAATTGTAAAATCGTACACGGACACTTTAACCCATACAAAATTATGCAAAAATCAGAAATAATTAAATAAAGGATCTACTCAATGAATAAGAAATAAATTAATAAATCCGAAAATAATTATTTTAATAAGAGAGTTTGCGAATAAAAATTATTATAAAACACGGGGTGTTACACATATCATCTAGGTTTGTTTTAGAGACAGCGGAGAAGAAGGCTCTATGCGAATGGGTTGCTAGTTTGAAATTCCCGGATGGTTATGCTTCAGATTTGAGTCGGTGTGTTGACCAAAGAAATTTGGTGTTGCATTCCATGA
This sequence comes from Heliosperma pusillum, assembly GCA_022085475.1. Classification (NCBI taxonomy): domain Eukaryota; kingdom Viridiplantae; phylum Streptophyta; class Magnoliopsida; order Caryophyllales; family Caryophyllaceae; genus Heliosperma; species Heliosperma pusillum. Next base: position 12,005 of record JAIUZE010019566.1, read on the forward strand.
AGAGTCATGATTGTCATGTCTTTATGGAACGGTTACTTCATGTTGCATTGAAAAATTTACTCCCGACGAATTCTTGGAATGCTATAACTAAGATAAGCCAATTATTTAGAGACTTGTGTACTTCTACGATTAAAGTTGATTCCATGGAACATGTAGAGTCAAACATTGGGGAGATATTATGCAAGTTAGAAATGATATTTCGCCCTTCTTTTTCAATTCCAGGGAGCATTTACCTATTCACTTACCTTATGAAGCGAAGGTTGGAGGACCTTTTCAATATCGATGGATGTATCCATTTGAGAGGTTCCTTAATCATTTGAAAAAGAAGGTTGGCAACAAAGCTCGGGTCGAGGGTTTCATATGCAACGCTTTTTTGTGAGAGGAAATTTCAAATTTTTGCTCCCTATATTTTAAAGATCACATTGACACAACAGAGAAGGATTTGGAGGTTAGTGTGAATTCTGATAACCAACTAGATTCAAATATACCCGAATTGTTCAATGATGACTTGGGAAATACAACCGGGAAATAAATACCGAGGTACTTAAATGAAAAAGAGTTTGAAGAAGCTCATTTTTATGTGCTAAGAAACTGTGGGCAATTTTTAGAGACTTATGAAAAGTAAGTTATTGATTCATTATTACACAATTAATTTTTAATAGTAAAATTAATTCATTATTATATTATAGTTAAAACGTACATTACTAATTAAAACATGTCATGATGTCACGTCTTATAGGGAATTTGAGACGTACATCAAACTCACATATCCTGATGTCACGTCTTATGATGATGTTTGGGCAAACATGACAAAAGTTTTTCGAAATGGTTAGAAAATGAAGTAAGATCACATTTAAATTTCTTATTAACTAATATTGAAAAGATAACATCTTAATATAATTAATATATTGTTTTATTGATATATAGGCTTATAAATTGAAGGATCCTTTAATAATAGCTCTAGCAGGGGGTCCAACTAACTGGGTGAGGACATGGAGAAGATATTTTATCAATGGCTATAAATTTCGTGCTTTTAAAGAGAGAGTTGAAGTTCCGAAAGCTACTTTAAACAATAGGGTTTGTGTGAGTTCTACTGAAGGGTTGGACTATTACGGAACCCTTAATGAAGTAGTTGAGCTTTCTTATTATACCGTGCACAAGATTTATAAGGCCATATTGTTTAAATGTGATTGGTTTGATAATTCCCCACAAGGAGTTAGTATCCATAAGGTATACAGACTTGTCGATGTAAACTTAAAAAATAAAATTCGTGGACATAACCCATTCGTGGCAGCTTTTCAAGTTCAAGTGTGTTATTCTCCTTATCCAACCACTAAGAAAGATAATCAATGGTCCGCATTTTTTAAAATCAAGTCAATATCGCATGTTGATGCTCCTGTTGACGAAATTGTCTTCCAAGAAGATGTGGTTGTCAGTAGTCAGTCAATTTCACCAATTTTGGTGAAGAGACACAAAGTGAGGATGAATATAAAGTGGTTGTTGAAAGGGGTGAAGGGGAGTATGACAAGGACATCGGTGAAGAAAAGGAAAAAGATGATGAAGTTGAAGAAAGTCAAGAAGTGCAAAATGAGGAAGATGAGGAAGAAGTCGGAATGCTTTTTTCAGATGATGAAACTTTGTTGATTTGTAGTGATAGTGATAGTGAGAGTCACTAGTTGTAATTCTAAATTAGTGATAATAATCTATTTGTACAAAAGTATGAATTTAGTCAAAATACAATTTATCAAATTTGCAGAGTTCTATAAACAGTTGTTAGGCACTCGTGCTACTACCTCTGATTATCATGAGCACATTATTAGACAAGGAATCCTGGTTGATGAAGGGGACTGGTCTGAAATGTGCAGCCTCCCTACTTCTGCAGAGATTAAGAGAGCTATGTTCTCTATTCCTGATGACAAGAGCCCTGGACCTGATGGCTATACTAGTAAGTTTTTCAAAGCTAGCTGGAGTATTATCAAGGATGATCTGTGTGCTGCAGTTGGGGATTTTTTTGTAAAGGGGAAGTTGCTCAAACAACTGAATTGTACCAACCTTGTGCTGATTCCCAAGACTGAGCAACCTAAAACAGTGAAGGAATTTTGCCCTATTGCTTGTTGTAATACTATATAAAAAGTCATCTCTAAGCTTCTCCGTGATAGGCTGAGTAATAGTCTTACTAAGATTATTAATCCTGCATAGTGTGCTTTCATTAAGAATAGGAGTATTCTTGGTAATATTTTGATAAGTCAGGATCTTGTTAGACTTTATACTAGGAAGAGTGTGTTTCCTAGGTGTATTATGAAGGTGGATTTGAGGAAGGCCTATGATTCAATAGAGTGGAAATTTGTTGAACAAATGCTGAGAGGGCTTAACTTTCCTCCTACTATGATTAAGTTGATTATGGAGTGTGTGAGTACTCCTAGTTATTCTATTGTGCTTAATGGACAGCCTTATGGTTTTTTTCAAAGGAGCTAGAAGGTTAAGAAAAGGGGATCCAATGTCTCCTTTATTATTCACTCTGTGCATGTAGTATCTTAGTAGATTATTCCAGGCTCTTGATAGGAGCCCTGGGTTCCATTATCATCCTTTGTGCAAGGCTATGAAGATGAATCATTTGATGTTTGCTGATGATCTCCTTATGTTTTGCAGAGGAGACATTACTTCTATCTTTGCTATTATGGAAGCTTTCAAGGCTTTTTCTAATGCTTCTGGTCTTAATATTAATCCTGATAAGTCAGAGTTTTACTGTAATGGGATTCAGAATGCTGTTGTTCAACATATTTTGCAGGAAACTGGGTTTAGGAAAGGGACACTGCCTTTCAAGTACCTAGGAGTAAGCATATCACATAAAAGATTGAGTAAGTTTGATTGTAATATTCTGATTGATAGGATGATTAAGAGGATTAAAGGATGGAATAGTAGGAATATTTCTTATGCTGGTAGGCTTGTTTTGGTTAAATCTGTGTTATCTGTCATTCACAATCATTGGTCTCAAATCTTTGTGCTTCCTATGGGGGTAATGGACAAGATTAAGGCTTTATGCAAGAACTTTATGTGGGAAGGTTCTGATAAGTACTCCAAAGCTCCTCTTGTCTCATGGCAGGTGTTGTGTAAGAGTAAGGAGACTGGTGGGGTGGGATTAATTGATAGTCATCAATGGAATGTTGCTGCTATAGGCAAGTTAGTGTGGTAGCTTGTTTGCAAACAAGATCATTTGTGGATTAAATGGGTTGATAACATTTATTTAAAAGCTTCTCCTTGGTTCACTTATTCTCCTAGTGCTAATAGCTCTTGGGCATGGAGGAAAATATGTGAGACTAGGGATACTTTTAAAACTGGTTATATTAATGGTAATTGGAGGGGTCTGGATAAAGGTTATTCCATTGCTGACGGGTATTCTTGGCTTACTCAGAATTCATCACCTCAGGTTGAATGGTGTTGTACAGTTTGGAATAGGTTTAATCTTCCAAAGTGGAGTTTCCATATGTGGCTATTGAAACAATGCAGGTTGCTTACGTTGGACAGGCTTATCAAAATGGGGATGGATGTGTCTAGTATATGCTATATTTGTGGTATTGCCCAGGAAGATCACAGTCATGTCTTTCAGAATTGTCATTATGCTAAGGAATGTTTCAAGCTGGCAGGTGACTGGTTGAGGATTCCTTCAGATACTCTGATGAATTCAGCAAGGATCAAACGTATGAGGGGAACTAAATTGTGTAGACAGATTGCAATGGCAGCTTATTCAGGTCTATGTTATAATATCTGGTGCATCAGGAATATATGCAGATTATTAGAAGGACATGTGCTATGTCCAAGAGTACTTGTTAATTAAGTGAAGGAGGATTGCAGAAGAAGGTTATTTGCTGTATTTCAAGGTGCTATGACTTATGCAGATAGAAGCTGGTGCAGGCGCATTGGGTTGAGTACTTGAAGATGGCAGGATGTTGTGATATATTATGGTGCTTGAGTTTGTAAGAGTTGCAATGGAGGAGGCTTGAGTCTTTTGAGTGATTGGGATAAACTGGTGTATGTAATTGTAATTTGTTAGCTAATTTGGCTACTCTAGTGTAACAAACTTGAAATGGTCGGTTGTAATTGGTGATACCCATTTTGTTGGGTTAGTTTATAATATACTTACATTTCACCAAAAAAAAAAAATTTGAAACTTTGCATTGTAATTCAAAAAGTTTGCTCGCGGTTTTATATATTGAACTACCTAACAATTTCCATTGTATATAGCTTTTACTTATGGCAGGTGGGTTTATAAACCGGCTCATAGGTAACACTAGTCGATCTCGTCATGCTGATGAGGAGGACAACGAGGAGGAGGCGGCCTCGAACTACCACGAGCAGGAGCAGGAACAGGTTATAATGCCGACTACGCAACAGAAGGGGACGCGGGTTATTCTGTCTCGCAATCCAGACATAGGCCATTGGTAAGTGTCTCATATATAGAAAACTTTTATTATCGCTAACTTTATTTTATTATAACTTTTACGCTAACTTTTATTATCGCGTTCGTTCTAATATGTATCTTTTTTAGGTGGGATGACAAGCCGATCAAGCAATACGTTACTTGGTCTTTCATTCCTACCATCGGCCGAGTGTACTTCACCAAATGGAGTGAAGCGAGCCATTCACAGCGTAGGCGAATGTACGAATACTTTCAGGTATATTTTATTACGGTTCTAGCTATTACTAAAAAGTAATTGTTTTCATTCAAAACGTGATGATGTGCATTTTTAGCAATTACTAACAAGTTGTTTATGATGAAATAGAATCATGTGAACTCGGTCGATCCGAACTACGACCCGAAGCCCGAATGGCAGAAACAGGTCACGAGGCGGATTACCTCACTTGTTGGTGGCCTCAAATATAACAAAAAAGGCCGGATTAGGTGCCCGAGTCTTGGTGGAAAACCATTAGAAATAGGCCCGAAAGCGATCCTCTATTTGTCAAGAAGTCCAACATAAACAAGGTAAATAGAAGGTTGGGTGGCGAGAAAGCTTTGGGCACCCATACTCTAGGCCGGAAGAGTTTAAAGAATTGGTAAGTTCTTTATTTTTTCCTTCACAAATTGCATATTATGAAGGATTAATATTGCCGATATATCACTTAATGTTTTTATACTACTTTCAGGTTGATCCTACGCCGTACAAGTTGTTTGAGAAAACAAAGAAATACAAAAAGGGCGAGTGGGTTAATCCTAGAGCTTCTAAGACAAACGTAAGTTTGTCTAATTATTACTAAGGATTTTTTTTATATCCAACTTTAATACTATTTATTAGCTTTATTTGTTTTGTTTTTATCACTTAAATTTTTTAATTATACAACTTTTTTTTTTCAGGAAGCTTACACCGAAGAGATGAGTCAACTAACGCCAACTGGCGATACCCCAGACGAGTTCCATGCATACTATAAAGCTGCAGATGGATTCGATAAGAAGTCGAGGCTATTCGGGATGGGAGACAAGGGGAAAGAAGTGTGGTATAATCCACCTTGCAACAAATGTGCACGTGCATCTTTCTCCTACAATCCTACTGATTACATTCGATTCGCAAGTGAAAATACTCAAATAAAGGAGCAATTGAGTGCACTTGCGAATGAACGAGAAAATGATCGAGCATCCCGACTTGCCTTTGAAGCACAAGTACGGGCCATTCAACAACAAATGGAGAGCCAAGCCGAGCTAATGGCCGCCATGCAAGCGGCGTTGATGAAATTTATTCCCCCGGGCTCGTGCCATTTCCCTCAGCCACGTCCAAGAGACGACAACACGGACGACGGGCACGGTTTTGGACTGGGTTCTGTTTCCCCCTTAGGTTAGTAATTTATCATCTACATAAGTTAGGGGTTATGTGAACGACAAATGTTTTGTCTAAGTTAGTGAATCCGTTGAATTTGTAAGTTTGTAAGAAAGTTGTATTAATTTGTTTAACTTTTTATGTAATGGATATTTTTCCAATTTCCGTCAATCTTCCGTCTTATTTTTGTTGCCTTTTGTTGATTCCCGCTCATGCGGTCGACGTGAGTATGAATTACCGCTTTGCGGTCGACGAATGTATTTTCTGTATTGCAGGTTTTGTTGAAATTTTCACCGTTTAAAACAATGCAAAATACGCATTGTGGCTGGACAGCAGGCCGCTGTTTCCAGCCACTGCTACATTGACTACTGACGAAAATTTCGTCAGCAAAGTCAATATCAAGTTGACTTTACTGACGGAAATTCCGTCAAAAGGTCAAGAAAACCTTGACTTTACTGACGGAATTTCCATCAGTAAAGTCAACATCATGTTGACTTTACTGACGAAATTTCCGTCGGTAAGGTCAAGATAATCTTGACTTCGCTGACGGAATTTACGTCAGTAAAGTCAAGATAATGTTGACTTTACTGATGGAATTTCCGTCAGTCCGGTCAAGTTTATCTTGACTTTAACTTAAACTGCCTGACGAATCATCCGTCAGTAAACCGTCAGTAAATGTGTTTACTGACGGAAAATCCGTCAGAAGTCAAATTTTTGTTACCATTTGAAGTAACGCACGTTACTGACGGAATTTCCGTCAGTAATTGACTTTACTGAAGGAATTTTAGTGTTTCTGACGAATTTTTTCCGTCAGTTTCCCGAGTTCGTTTTGTAGTGGCATAAAGAGGTGGAAGTATACATAGATGATATGATTTTCAAATCCAAACACAGGAAAGGACATATCGACAATCTTCGCAAGTTCTTCTTCAGATTGCGCAAATACAACATGAGACTCAACCCCGAGAAATGTGCATTTAGAGTAACTTCAGGCAAACTCCTAGGACATATCGTTAGACAGAGGGAAATAGAAATTTATCAATCCAAGATCAGAGTCTTGATCAAAACGCTAGAACCCCAAACAGTGAAGGATGTTAGAGGTTTCTTGAGCAAGGTACAGTATGTGAGTCAGTTCATATCAAAACTCACTATGATTTGTGAACCCATTTACAAAAAGCTAAAGAAAACAGATCATACCATGTGGGATGATGATTCCCAAAAGGCATTCGACAGAATTAAAGAGATACTAGCCAAACCACTAGTGTTGATGCCTCCCCAACGAGATCAACCTCTTGGTTTATATCTCACCGTCACAGAAACAGCCATGGGGGCTATAGTCGCACAAACTGTTAGGAAAGAAGAAAAAGCCATCTACTACCTTAGTAAGAATTTCTTAGAATATGAGTGCAAATACACACCTCTCGAAAAGACATACCTCGCTCTTGTGTGGGGAACAAAGAAGCTATTGTAGAAAATATCGGTATATTTCGTCATTAAATTACGGATTATAACGAAACTATAGTATATGAATTACGAGTCATAAATGAATTGCATAATATAAAATTATAGGAATTTAGAATTAACCTTTAGTCCTAGCAAATTTGGCCTATGAACAATATCGAAATCGATATTCTCCTAATTGTTGCACCCAAGATGCTCCGAGATATGCCTTGCTTGTGCTAGAATTTTTAAAGGAAAGTTACTGCTAATTTTTTTTTGTGTAATGATGAATGATAAGAAAAAAAATCTGAATTTTTTTCTTTCTTGCTCTGTTTCGGCCGAACAACAACAACAACAGAAGGAGGAGACTTTTTCTCCTTTTAACCCTCTTGTTATTAGGTTTTTGACCTAGCAACCAAAAAAGAATAATAGGAGATATATTCTCTTATTATTTCCTTTATTAGCCGAAAATTAGGAGAAAAAAATCTATTTTTTTCTTTCCTTTTTCGGTTATACTAGCATGAAATATAATATATACGTCAACTATAAATATCCGTATATTTATAATATGCTAATTAAATATAACATATTATGTTTAATTACGAATTAACATTTTAATTCGTTTATGCTTATGTTATATACATTGATTAAATATAACGGTTTATATTCAATTACGAATTACATTTTATTCGTCTCAGCTAATATTATTTAATCGTTATTAAATAATCGTATCATCATCACATTGACTAACCTTTTAGTCATATACATCGACTAACCTTTTAGTCATATAATAAGGCATCAATATGATTATATCATTCATATAATCACATCTCTCAGACACATCCTTTAGGTGGGACTTTTAGGGACCAGTTGATCACCGCCATTAAAATGACAATAACGTCAAACTCCTAGCAAACCAACCGTTATCGATAAACGTTAATCAACTGATAAGAATACTAAGTATACCCTGTGAACCTGTAAGAGATTAATTCATGTTATCACACTAACTGTGGAGGACACTAGCTCCAACAATCTCCCACTTGTCCTTACAAGTGTATGTGCGATAACCTCATTCTCATATCCATAAATTTCTCCCACTCAATGTAAAACAATTTGCAAAGTCTGTATTTACAAAGGTCGCATTTTACAAGCGATCAGTATCAAGAGTGGTTTTCCCGACTAGAGAGTAACTTAACTGATACACGAATCATTATTCGAGCATGGCCATGCATTTCAGTTACAACTCCTCGAGTGGCCCTGATAAATAACAAAACCTGATAAAGGTGGGATATTTTCCTCAACTCGAATCCTGCAGATACAAGCACAGTATGAAATGACCCAGTAAAAATCTACTTAGCATCTTGTTACGGTCGACCATGAGAAAGAAACCAAAGTCTCCCAAAAACTGCCTTAATCTCAAGAGACAGTCGATAGTTAAAAGAGTCGACTCTTAGGAACACTATGGACGTCCTATCCACGACCTGGCACCGAATGTTCTGAAACATTTAGTATTCCATAACGTTGTCACGATGTCCTACGAGGTATCTTTATAACTCATATCTGTGATCGATCAGTCAACCGTTTGACTTATGGCTCGTTGAACCCACCATCAATCAACTTCACAGTATAATTGCCAGAGTTATCAGCTCATGTAGGCGAGTACGGACCAAAACAATTATAATGTAATTCAGTTCACTTTGTGGCGTTCAATGTTGTCGTACAATCCACATGAAAAACAAAATATGACACAATACGATGATGTTATAAATAGTGCATGAAAAAGATACATTTATCTAATCCACATAAAACAGCTACTACAACTCAGGAACACGTTTAATTCCCATGAAAATAACGTGCCCTTCATGCTTATCATATTTTAACGGTTTAGTGAGAGGGTCCGCGATGTTGTCATCCGAAGCAATCTTGTCAATCACTATCTCCTTTTGCTTCACGTAATCTCGGATCATGTGAGCCTTCCGAAGTACATGTCTAGACTTGTTGCTGGACTTAGGCTCCTTAGCCTGGAAGATGGCACCTCTATTATCACAATAGATGGTGATAGGGTCATTCGAACTAGGAACTATGGTTAGTCCTTGTAAGAACTGACGCATCCATATAGCTTCCTTTGCAGCTTCTGAAGCGGCATAGTACTCGGACTCAGTTGTAAAATCTGCTCTAACACTCTGTTTGGAGCTTTTCCAGCTGACAGCAGCGCCATTAAGAGTAAAGACGAATCCAGATTAAGATTTCGAGTCATCTCGATCTGTTTGGAAGCTAGCAGTTGTCGTAACCGATTGCGCATAGCTCAGTGTCTCCTCCATAAGTCAATACCCAATCCTTAGTCCTTCGTAAGTACTTAGGGATGTTTTTGACAGCCATCCAGTGTCTTTCACCTGGATTACCTTGGTACCGACTCTTCATACTCAATGCATATGCCACGTCCGGACGTGTGGATATCATGGCATACATGATCGATCCTATAGCTGATGCATAAGGAACACAACCCATGCGCTCGACCTCTTCCGATGTCTTGGGTGCTTGAGCTTTACTCAAATAAAACCCAGTAGTCATTGGAAGGTTCCTCTTCTTGGACTTGGTCATGCTGAACCTCTCAAGAATCTTATCTATATAAGACTCCTGGCTGAGTGATAACATCCGTCGTGATCTATTTCTATAGATACGGATCCCCAATATGCGTTGTGCCTCACCCAGATCTTTCATCTGGAAATGGTTCTTTAACCATACTTTTACCGAAGATAAGAGAGGGATGTCATTCCCAATCAAGAGTATGTCATCAACATACAATATCAAGAAGACAATCTTACTCCCACTCGACTTGACATACAAGCATGGTTCCTCGACTGATCGAGTGAAACCATTCTCTTTTATCACCTGGTCGAAACGATGATTCCAACTCCGAGAGGCTTGCTTAAGTCCATAAATGGAACACTTAAGCTTGCAAACTTTCTTAGGATTTTTAGGATCAATGAAACCTTTGGGTTGTACCATGTACAATTCCTCCTCCAAATAACCGTTTAAGAAGGGGGTTTTCACATCCATCTGCCAAATTTCATAGTCATGAAAAGCGGCAATCGCTAAGATTATCCGAATGGAACGCAGCATAACTACGGGTGCAAAAATTTCATCATAATGCAATCCTTGCACTTGAGTGAAACCTTTTGCCACTATTCGTGCCTTATAGGTGTCTGGTTGTCCTTCTACAGAATGCTTTATCTTATAAAGCCATTTGCAGTGAAGAGGTCGTACCTTATCAGGCAAATCAAGAAGATCCCATACGTCATTCTCATACATGTAGTCCATCTCGGATTGCATGGCTTCAAGCCATAGCTTAGAGTCGGAATAGGTCATGGCACCTTTATAGGTAGCGGGTTTGTTACTCTCTAGGACTAAAACATCATCTCTCTCATTCTCCTCGACCATACCAATGTATCTGTCCGGAGGAATGAAGCCTCTACCCGACCTCCTAGGTTCCATAGGGATGTTAACCGTAGCAGAAGTTGAAGGAACCTCTTCCTCCATTGGTTGCTCGGTTGTTAGTTCTTTAATCTCCGACAGATCGAAGGTTCTATTACTTGTCTTATTCTCGAGAAACTCTTTCTCTAAGAACTTTGCACTAGCCGCAACAAAAACTCGTTGTTCGGTAGGCAAATAGAAGTAATGACCAAACATTCCTTTTGGATAACCAATAAAGTATGTCTTGACCGATCGCGGGCCGAGCTTATCCTTGTGTCTCCACTTGACATAAACCTCGCAGCCCCAAACCCAAATAAAGGACAAGTTAGGGACCGTTCCCTTCTATAACTCATATGGAGTCTTGTCTACAGCTTTAGACGGAGTTCGGTTAAGTATAAGAACAGCTGACAAAAGAGCATAACCTCATAATGAATTAGGTAATACCGTGTGACTCATCATGGATCGAACCATATCAAGTAATGTTCGATTTCTCCATTCGGACACACCATTTAAATGAGGTGTTCCAGGTGGAGTTAACTGTAATACTACACCACAGTCTTTAAGGTGTTGATCAAACTCATTATATTTGAAAGATATTTGCCACCACGATCTGAACGAAGTGCTTTAATCTTTCTTCCCAGTTGGTTTTCAACCTTATTCTGGTATTCCTTGAACTTTTCAAAGGACTCACTTTTATGCTTCATTAAGTAGACATATCCGTATCTACCCAAATCATCCGTGAAAGTGATAAAATATCTATAGCCGTCTCTTGCGTTTATTGACATAGGTCCACATACATCAGTATGTATGAGTCCTAATAGGTCACTAGCGCGCATTCCAACACTTTTGAAGGAAATTCGAGTCATTTTACCGATAATACATGATTCACACGTGCCAAATGATCCGTATTCAAATGGGGAGATAGTCCCATTGTCAATGAGCTTCTTTACACGTTTCTCATTTATGTGTCCCACACGGCAGTGCCATAGATAGGTTTGATCTTTGTCACCAACATTTAATTTCTTATTAATCACATGCAATATGTCTGTGGTTTGATCTAAGATATAAATTCCATTCATGGAAACTGCTTTGCCATAAATCATTTCATTAAAAAAGAAAATTCAGCTATTGTATTTTATTGAAAATGAAAAACCGTCTTTATCTAGTACGGAAACACAAATAATGTTCTTAGATAAAACAGTTATATAAATATAACTCAAAACCACTCGGGAGTTGGATTACATATGTTCCCACTGAGACTGCAGCAACTCTCGCTCCATTCCTGATAAGTGAATATTTGTATGATTTTAACCCCCACTTTAGCTCGGTTGTGTATGTCATTTGTTCTTTGTTAAGCCATTTTATGAGCTAATATCGTCTTCTAGGCGAATTCCTGTGTTCTAACCTGTTTTGTAGGGAAAGTGACGTTTCTACGCCCTTTTTCTATATTTCCGAGCATTTGCCTAGAACCCGACGATTTGAAGAAGCAAGCTTGACCATCTCAAAGGCATTTCAAGAAGGTTCACTAATTCAAAAGAGAGAAGAAATAAAGACGATGTCGCAGTTGTCGGAAGATCAATCAATTAGGCGGAAGAATTCATCGCTCTACATCAAACCCTATCAACAAACCCGATTGAAGAGGTCAAGGGGGATGTTGGAAGTCAAGTCAAAGCAAAGGGAGATGAAACGTTAGTCAATTGCTTCTAGATGACCATTTACCCGATCGGGTAAGGGTGTACCCGATCGGGTAAGTATGCTGCTTCGAGAAAAATGCTTCAACTTCTTATTTTTGTCCTATGTGTTCAATGCTCGACCCCTTCTCCACGAAACCCTAATGCTATATATAGATGCTCCAGCCTCTCTTCTCAACACACAATCATCCATCACAACAATCTTCCTTACATATCTTCTTTAGAATAATCTTTTCTTTTCTCTTTAGTTTAGTCTTTCTAGTTTAGATCATTTTCTTCTTTTGTCTTTAGTTCTTAGTTTATTTCTCTCCATTTCACATCAAAACCTTAGTTTAGATCAATAATAATTTCAATCTTTGTAATCTACTTTGTTGGGTTCAAGTGTTGTAATTCAAGGAACGATTATTCTATGCGAGGGATTTCTATTATTGTTATCGCTTTCGTTGTTGATCGTCACCTAGGTATTCCTAATTTATCTTTTGTTTAAAGTTCTTTATCTTTCTTATTTGATTGTTATTCGCTTTACATATTATTCTAGATTCATTTTTGTGTTGTTATAATCGTAATTTCATTTCTTAGATTGTCAAATAGCGTCGTTATTATCGCCACATAGAGAGTCTTAAATTATTGTCAAAATCAACTAAACATGTCTATCCTAGTTTTTATCATCATCATCTTAGATATAAATATTGTCATGAGTGAGTAGTCACCTTTCTAGGGTGTAGGGTAGCCATGTTAGATTGATTAAAAGATGATAATTGGATAAAAGAAATTTTGCTTTTAAAACATTGTGTCTATGCATGTTTGGACTTTAACGATAGTTGACGATTCCTGATCAAAATCATTGACTAGTATGGAATTCTTTTCCAAGGTAGAGATACGAGAATTGAATAGACAAAGCATGACATGGTGGATTAAGACCTAGTAAATCGCCTAAAAGCTTGCTAGACCATCTGATCTATGATTGTAATGAACACATCATTCTTACGAACTCACAATGAATTATTTGCATATCCTAAATCCAATTTCATCAATATGTCAATCTACATGTGTGAACCTACTTCCCTAGATGCTTCTCATTATTGTTAATTCATCTTTTGTTTTATTGCTTTCATTTTCAATTGTTTTTGTTGTCATTTATGCTTTTTGTTAGTTTAGATATCATAATCCCAAATTACCCAGAAACTCGTTAGATAAAACTCAATTGTGAGACGATTCACAATCCATAGGAAATACCATCTCCATGAGGATCAACCCCTACTTCCCTAATTACATTAATTTGTTATTAGCCTAGTCTGGGTAAATTATCTTTGTATTGGGCTTGCGACAGGCCCGATCAATTCCCCACTCGCAGGTCCACATCACCCTTTGCGAGAGGTGTGATGTTTCTTAGGCTCTGAAAATGATTACACATATGAGAACCACAACCAGTTTCAAGTACCCAAGTTCCGAAACTTGCATGGTTAATCTCAATCATATGAATAAAAGATGACATACCAACAGGAGTGACGCGGCCTACTCTTATATCCTCACGGTACACAGGACAATTCCTCCTCCAATGGCCAGTCTTGTGGCAATGGTGGCACTCCATGTTACTGTCCTTGCTCTTTGCCTTGCCTTGTGAGCCACTGGTCTCACCAGGCCCACTCTTGCCGTTTCCTGACTTTTAAAACTTTGCCTTTCCTACAGCTAGGTCGCCATGAGCTTTGCCCTTACCTTTGCCCTTATTTGAAAACATGAGAACATCTTGCTTCATGCTCCCACTCAATTTCATATCATTCTCGGTTTGTACGAGAAGTGAGTGTAGCTGATGAAGACTTTTCTTCATATCATTCATATAGTAATTTGCCCTGAAAAGGGCAAAACCATCATAAAGTGAATGAAGCACACGGTCAATGACTATGCTCTCACTGATTTTGCAATCAAGTGCCTCCAGTTTCTCGACATTCTCAACCATATCAAGAATGTGTGGGCTAACCGGTTGGCCCTTCTGGAGTTTCGCCTCAAAGAAGCGACAGGTATGCTCATAAGTAACGATCCTCGGTGCTTTTGAGAATTCGTTAGTGAGCGTGGTGAAAATCTTGTTTGCACCTTGGGCAATGAAGCGTCTTTGCAAATTGCTTTCCATTGCAAAGATGAGTACGTTCTTTATCGCACCCGCTTACATAACGAAGTCACTATATTCAAGTGTCTCGTTAGCTCTCGCATTGGGGCCTGTGTTTGGCGGTATTGGCTCAGTCAAGTACTTGAGCTTACCGTCAGCAATGGCAGCATTCCGTAATGCCGCCTCCCAGTCCGCAAAGTTGGACCCGTCATTCTTCAGTCGCGTGGACTGATTCATGTGGTCCATAAAAGCTTTAAACCAGAATTCGCGCGCAAGCGTGGCACTTGGCATAGGGATATCAGTATTTCCAACCATTTGATATATGCAGTATTATCAATGTAAACGATTTCTACACTGAAAAGGAAGAAAAACCATAATAAGCATACTCATCGATTTGAATTTAAGTCTAGTGCAAAATTTGTTTTAATGAAAAGACTCGAGCATTTATACAATTGACCTCCCTCAAGAATCATATAAATGATCTCAAGACTCAATTATCTCTAAATTGATAAGCCAACCTCTTGGGTAATTCTACCTTTAGAATTCTTGGTCGATAAATTTTTGTAAATTCTATCTTTAGTCCATCATAATCACGAGAAACTCTTCGGACTATAATGTTGAGATAAAATAAGTCAACACACACTACTTACCCAACGTAGAAGGGGTCATATGGAGAGTAAGGTCCTATATGCCTACCGACGAAGTAGGGATTCATAGTAGTTTGGCCTATAAAGACTAGTCTCAATTTTAGGTTTAGAGGAAGATCCCATCAATATTATTTTAATTCAATTTTAAGTGAACTAATGTCTAGCATACGAGAATGAATAAACTAAAATGATGGCTTAAATTCGAGTGACATCATTATGTCCATGATAACTAACATTTTCAAACTATATGAGTCAATTTTCATGCATTTTAGTAGTAGGTGGTTTGGTTTAGGCGGAAAATGATGCACTAACTATCATGTGATGAAAAAGCAACAAGAACGGAAAAATACATAAAAATATTACAAAGTCCTAGTGTGGCCTATCTACCAAAATGAACAAAAATACAACTTTGGAATCCAACCCATTTGGACCCGAGAAGCTTGTCTTGATGTTCCATCTTTGTCCATGTTGCGGGAGTGAGCAATCCGATCTCCATCTTTAGTCTTCTCAAAATGCATTTAATAAATTACAAAATATAAACCTATTTACATTCTAATTTAAAACCATAATTTAATGAAAAATAAAATGGAGATTCGAGATCTCAAAAGTACATCAAACATCATGTTTCCATCATTACGAAAACATGATCAACTAAGGCCACACTAGGTAATACAATTTACAACCGATTGCAAAGATACATAAATTAAACCATTCAACCATTCATTCAACAAGATAAAATGCATCAATTATAAATTAATCATTCAAGACATAATTCTTTAATTATGAAGAGTAATATATCCAAACCACCTTTTAAAATGATCAAAATTATGTGACAATTCCTTAATTAATCACAATAACCCCAACCAAACATAATCCAATTTTAATTCATATTCTTTAACATGAATTAATACAACATTATTTTAAACCTCTTTAAAATAATTGGGTATCTAATTATTGTGAACTTCTTCACAACAATAAACGAAACATTATCATTATAATGAATAATAAACAAAACCTTTCGACCCAAAAAATAAAAACCGAAACTTTATTTTTTTTTCTTTTAAATAATTAATTTGATGTTACTAATATTTTCAAGATCGGTACAAATTATCAACATCTAATCATTATTAAACATCGATACAAACTAGATGATTCAATTTAAGAATTTACACTGAATATCTAAAACAATGAATACCGAACAATATATAGCAATGAACATTCAAATCGATTTCCATTTACATTTTAATTTAATCCTTATTAAATCAAAACAACTACAAATTCATCATGTTATCGTCTTAACTATTTAAAACAACAATTATAATGAATCAAAATGGAAAAACAAATTTTTTTTTATATTTTTTGATACGGATGTACAGTACCATACAGATGAACAGTACAGTACAATTTTTGTTTTTTTTCCTTTCTCAGCAGAAATCCAAAAAACTAAAAAAAATGATTCTAATCTTATATTTCATAAATTATGAAAACATATAAAATCATTTCGTAGCCCTTGGCTCTGATACCACTTGTAGGAAATATCGGTATATTTCGTCATTAAATTACGGATTATAACGAAACTATAGTATATGAATTACGAGTCATAAATGAATTGCATAATATAAAATTATAGGAATTTAGAATTAACCTTTGGTCCTAGCAAATTTGGCCTATGAACAATATCAAAATCGATATTCTCCTAATTGTTGCACCCAAGATGCTCCGAGATATGCCTTGCTTGTGCTAGAATTTTTAAAGGAAAGTTACTGCTAATTTTCTTTTTTGTAATGATGAATGATAAGAAAAAAATCTGAATTTTTTTCTTTTTTGCTCTGTTTCGGCCGAACAACAACAACAACAGAAGGAGGAGACTTTTTCTCCTTTTAACCCTCTTGTTAATAGGTTTTTGACCTAGTTACCATAAAAGAATAATAGGAGATATATTCTCTTATTATTCCCCTTATTAGCCGAAAATTAGGAGAAAAAAATCTATTTTTTTCTTTCCTTTTTCGGTTATACTAGCATGTAATATAATATATATGTCAACTATAAATATCCGTATATTTATAATTTGCTAATTAAATATAACATATTATGTTTAATTACGAATTAACATTTTAATTCGTTTAAGCTTATATTATATACATTGATTAAATATAACGGTTTATATTCAATTACGAATAACATTTAATTCGTCTCAGCTAATATTATTTAATCGTTATTAAATAATTGTATCATTATCACATTGACTAACCTTTTAGTCATATACATCGACTAAGCTTTTAGTCATATAATAAGGGATCAATATGATTATATTATTCATATAATCACATCTCTCAGACACATCCTTTAGGTGTGACTTTTAGGGACCAGTTGATCACCGCCATTAAAATGACAATAACGTCAAACTCTTAGCAAGCCAACCGTTATCGATAAACGTTAATCAACTGATAAGAATACTAAGTATACCCTGTGAACCTGTAAGAGATTTATTCATGTTATCACACTAACTCTGGAGGACACTAGCTCCAACAGCTACGTCATAACATGCTTAGCTACTCGATTAAGGTGTACTCCAAAATGGACCCCATCAAATACCTCTTCGAGAAACCCGTCCTCAAGGGACGTCTAGCAAGATGGACCTTAATGCTCTCAGAGTTTTATCTTAAATATGTACCTCTGAAAGTCATAAACGGACGTGCCGTTGCTGCGTTTTTCGCAGACAATCCTATCAACGACAAGCAATAGACATGTGGTCATTTCCAGACGAGGATATATTGCAAACTTATATGAACTCCTGGGACCTATATTTTGATGGTGCATCAAATTTCAGAGGATTCCAAGTGGGAGTGTTGCTCATTTCTCCTCAAGGCGAGTGTGACAACCCTCGCGATAGCGGAAAAATAAACATAACAAGCATGCGATTTAAATAGCGAAACATACGAGATTTTCAAAAATTTTACATGCCAAGATAAAAGTACGAGGAATGTCAAGGTAAGTACAAACTAAAGCATAAAGTACTACAAGAAGATGTAGTCTAAAAAACATAGTCAAGCGTAAAATAGAGTCTAACAAACAAGCTAAAACGTCAAGGGGGAGAATTGATAAGAGCCGACGCCCGCTAGCTCACACCCGAACCCCAAAACACAAGAAAGATCCAAGAAAGCAACCTGTTCATTCATGAAACATGAACGCCACAGTCAGTGGGGAGAAACTTCGAGTTCTCCTAGCCATATCACAAGTAAACATACATAACTGACAATAAGCATATAGAAAACCTATAAACCAATGAATAATATGAGATACGAACATACGTTCCAAGATAGTACGATACAAGCATGTTGAATACCAAACAGTAGGCATTTCGTTACGAACCGACGCGGGGAAGACACATCCTTAGGCAACTCTTTACTCACTAGGGCTTGCATCTCACCGTTAGTGGCATACACTTGATAAGGTGGAGACTCGACATATAAACCAATCCAAGTCACCCAACGGTCAGAAGTAATCAAACATATACACTCTCACGGTTAATGACACGCTATAGCACTATGTACATAGCAAGTATGATCAAAATACGTCCACGGGATAAACATTTCCCTGAACCATACACGATAAATATTTCGTATATGAAAGATTCATTTCCTCCCGGTAGGACGACAATAATAATACGGTCCTAGTCTAAACCTGGCCAGACTCTCGGAATAAACGTGTTTCGATTCGACATGCGATAAATATTTCGCGTCCAAGACTTGGTCAAACACAAAAGCCGAGTACCCCAAATTCGGTCAAACTACTCCAAAGAGGCGGAAAGAGCACAAGAATCATAATCAAGCGGTACGCTACATGGAATGACACCACCTTTCAAGGATACGACATTTGACGGCCGGGTTGATCAACGCATTGCGTTCACCTCCCAACAACGTCGTCATATCCCCACTAAAACATGGATACAAGCATCAAGGATACACCTCCTCGTTCCCAGATTCCATTTTAACCAGCAAAGAGGTGTAACCGGGGAATGAGAGTTCATAACACTCAACGGTTAGTGCTCAAATCAAAACATAAGGTAGAACCGACTCAAGAGGGGACATATCAAAAACCATCACAACACATGTGATATAAGCATGATATAAATGTAACAATGATAAACAAGAGACAATACGTGATTACATAAGCATTAGACCAAGTTTAAGAAGTATAATAAATAAGAAACATATATCTCATCTCAAAACAACAAGTTCGGAAACTAACTAAAACAAGGGTCCATTTCAAACGGTCATAACTAGAGTTCTAGACATGCAAATGCAGAAATTCCAAGTGGAGGAGATAAAGTATCCTCTTACGGTTCAAAGGTAGGTCACAAGCCCAAAAAAGCAAGTAACGAAGGAGATAAGATCATTTTAAGAAAAGGAGTCAGTGGAGGGAGTCCCAGCCGGTCAGGTGGACCGGCGGCTGGTGGGGCCGGTTGGACTTACAGACTTGGTCGAAAACAAAGGGAAGGAAAGAGGGGTGACTCCCAGCTGGTGGGGGCGGTAGCCGGGTAGCCGGCTGGGGCAGGCAGTCCATGAAACAATCAACCAAAATATACGGGGGTGCCCAGCCGGTTTGGGGGACCGGCGGCTGGTGGGGCCGGCTGGGACAACAAGCCCAAAATCAACACACAACAACAACAATTACTCCAAATCCTTTGATACCCATTTATTCCAATCATCATTTATCATCAACAAACCACATTAAATGCATTCTAATCATAACCAATTATTGCATAAGATCAATTAAGACAACCAAAGACACATTTATTGCCCAACTCAAGTTCAAGCATGATAAGTAGACATAATTAACAACATAAATGTAACTTAGCATAAGATTAGTGAAAGATAAGCATATGAGACGGATTTACACATATAATGAACAACTAATACATATCCATATGAAATTAAGGCAAGGAATTCATCTTTCACTAAATAAAAACAACAATTAACACTTAAAACACATATTGATATCGATTAACCCTTCACCATTACCTTTTTGCGTCTTCAACAATCTTCTTCCTCTTCTTCCACTAGGAAATAGTCTTGGTCTGGATCTTGGAGGTCTCCTTGATACAAAAGATGAATACTTTCACCTTGGAAAAAGATGAGAAAACGAAATTGAAAAGGACTAGATTTTCTTACCTTACAAGGAAGAGAAGAAGAAAAGAAAGAGAATAAGCTAAGAATCAATGAATTTAGATGAGAAATGAGTGAGATATGATAGCATTTGTGTTTGGTGGTTTTGGAGTTCAACAATGGAGGGAAAATAGAGTTTAGTGTTTCTTTGGTGAGGATGAAGAGTGTTGTGGTGCTGAAATTTGAGTGGAAGGTTAGTAAAACTAGGGCTAAGTAAGAGTGAGGAGAGAATAGGAAAAGGCCCAATGTGCAACATAAGGCTTATTCACATAAAATTCTGAGTAGAGTCCGATTATGGACTCAGATTTGCTAAATTAGACACGGAAAACTAAGTTCTAATCTAAATCTAGAATTAAGCTAACTAACATTGATATAATATTATTAAATTACGACGGCTAATATTACGGGTGTTACAGCGAGCATACACCACTATCTGTCAAACTCGATTTCGAGGTAACAAATAACGCGGCAGAATACAAAGCTTGCCTTGTTGGTTTACAAGCGGTAGTTAGTCTAGGCATTAAGAATCTTCAAGTTCATGGAGACTCCTCCTTGATAATCAACCAGGTCACAGGATCATGGAAAATTCAAAGTGAAAGTCTAGCACCCTATCAGGTCAAAATAGATCAAGTTGCCCAAATTTTTGATCAAGTCACTTATCTACATCCTCCTTGTGAATAGAATCAATTCGCAGACGCTCTTACGAAGCTTGCAACCTTGATCAACATGCAAGACCACATGATCGAAATGCCTTTATGCATCGAATGACGGTCAGAACCAGCCTATGTGTACCAACTTACAAACGAAGAAGAGAATCAAGAGGAACCCTGGTTCCAAGCCATTCTCCACTTCAAACTCAACGATACATACCCACCAGAGATAGATAAGAGGGGATAACGCGCCATACGCTTACTATCCTCTCAATACCTTCTTATGCAAGGAGAATTGTACAAAAGAACACCTCTTGGTGTCATCTTGCGTTGCCTTCATCGTTCAGAGGCACAAAAAGTAATGGAGGAAGTTCATGATGGAGAATGCTGTCCTCACATGAGCGGGCCCATGATGGCAAAGAAAATAACACATCTAGGATATTACTGGATGACAATGGAGTCAGATTGTATTTATTAAGTCAGACGCTGCTATAATTGCCAAGTCTTCGGGAATTTTTAGCATGTTCCTCTTTCGTTGCTTCACACCATGACATCTCCTTGGCCATTTTCTGCTTGGGGAATCGACATCATTGGAAATATCACTCTACTTGGAACAGGAGGTCACTGTTTCAGTTTGGTGGCTATCGACTATTTCACCAAATGGGTTGAAGCAACATCCTACACCAGTCTTACCGCTAAAAATGTGGCAAAGTTCATACAAACCAATATCCTATATCGATATGGTTGCCCACATGAAATCATTAGTGATAATGGATCACACTTCCAATCAGAGATTGAGCAGTTGCTAGGCAAATACAAGATCAAACATCATCATTTCTCGCCTTATCGACCTCAAACTAAAGGCGCGGTATACGCAGCTAATGAGAATGTCTTTACAATCCTCAAGAAAATGATCGACAATTACCGTGATTGGCCAAACAAGATATCTTTCACCTTATGGGGCTATCTCACTTCAGTTAGGACACCCACTGGGGCCACTCCTTTCTATCTACCCTACGGAATGGAGGGTGTACAACCAGTAGAGCTGGAAATCCTATCTCTGCGTATTCTTTTAGAAAGTCAAATCCCATAAGCTGATTTGAAGAGGGATAGGTATGATGAACCCGTCCTCTTGGGCGAACGTAGACTGCGCGCTTTACACAATGTATAAACATACCAAGCATGTATCAAACGAGCCTTCAACAAACGGGTTAAATCCAGAAACATCATAGAAGGGGATTTAGTGCTCAAATCAGTCAGAGCTCTCTTACATGTCGATCCACGAGGAAAGTTCAAACCTAAGTGGGCTGGACCTTGCTTAGTCAAATCCATATTCTCAGGTAGTGCATTTAGCATCACAGAACTAGACGGGAATGAATTTGCTAACCCTACCAACCTACACCAGTTGAAATGGTACTACCCTTAGCATGCACTAGGAAAACGCCCCTCGCGCAAAAACACGTGCCGCTCATGTGTCACGGAATAAAACCGACCCTAGGCCAGTTGAACTTAATATCGCTATGCTCTTGAATTTTGACATTTGGATAATCGTCATGTCATCAAATAAATCGAATTGTATTTCTTTTGGGAGTAAGTAAAGCACATGCTACCCTTTTATAAGTTCATTCCAAGCTCTTGCATCTTCCCCTTGGCTTTGTCAGCTTTCTCGCACTTTTTGTCTCGAACGCGGGCCGGGCGCTTTTATGTTACCTCAGAGCTAGTCACCATGTAACACCCCAGAATTTATAATAATGAGTAATTTATCAAAGTCGTAAATTTTATAAATTCATGTTTTACTTTTATATATTAAAATATGTTAAGTCGATAATTAATGATTTCGTAGCTTTAAAATAATGTTAAATAGAATTTAGTTTAGTTGGGTAGAAACCGTCGCATTTCAGTCTGTTACGAGTTCATAATCGAACTCTACGCGAAAATCAAAGTTGGTAAACCAAACATGAGATTTGGGCCTTCTATTGCTCTTCTTCTCAAAACAAACCCACCATAAAACACATTCCTCCTTATAATTTTCAGCAACATAATGCCATCTTCATCTTTTTCCTCAAACACCAAAACACCATTAAAACTTCCTAACTTTATAATCTTAAGACGGATGCCATTTCTCTGTCTCTCAACGAAACTTGACGAATCTTACATTAATCTTCTCCTCTCACCCTCCTCTTTCTTTTCAGAACACAAAATATCCATTTCCACCAACGTTTCATAAAACCCATTTTTCTAGATCTAAACTTAAGACAGGCAAAACATCTTCATTTCTTAACGTAATTCAATTCCGTTTAATGATTCGTAATCCTCTCACCATCCTATTTATTTTTAGCTAATAAAATATTGAAACTTTTAACGTTGTTTTAAGACCGTCTTTCACCATATTTCGATTTTGGGTTCTTGTCGCTTTATTAATCGGGAAAAGATGTATTTTGAAGATTTTGAGGCAAGTAATTCATGTATGTTGATATTTAGCTTGGGAATCGAAGATTTTAAGTGCTAATCGAGGTAACGGTGATGGGTTACTCGATATCTTTATGTGTTTTATGTGTTAGTTATAGCATTTGATAGTGAAAGATAAATTCCTTGTGTTAGTCTCATATGAATATGTGTTAATTGCTCATTCATATGTGTAAATCCATCTCATATGTCTATTTTATACCAATGTTATGCTAAGTTACACTTATGTGGTTAATTTTATATACTTATCGTTGTCTAAATTGACCTTATGCAATGATTGTTTATAATTAGAATGCATTTAATGTGTTGGGATGATGATATATGATGATTGGAATTAATGGGTACCAAGAGGAATTCAAGTAATGTGGTTGTTGATGTTGTTTTTCGTGCGTGTTGCCCAAGCTGGCTCACCGGTCGCCGCCCCCATGACCGAGTGGGAGTCCCCAGATAACTGTTGGTTGTATTTAATGGATTTAGAACATATGCAAGCCCCAACCGGGTGGCTTGCTGCCGCCTAGCCGGCTGAGAGCCTCTCCTTGTTCCTTTATCGACTTGTTCATGTTGTTGTGCGTGCCTTAGCCGGCACACCGGCTGGGAGCCTCCTTCCCCTTTCCTTCTTTCTCTTCTCGGTTGACCTATGACACCAACCGGGTAGCCGGCCGCCGATCAAACCTACCGGATGGGAGCCCCTGTGTCATTATTGTTATTGTTCGAAGTTGTTGTGGTGCCAGCCGGCTACCTGGCAGCCGGTCCCCATGACCGGGTGGGACCCCCTGTCACTTCCTTTCCTTCTTTTCTCTCATATATCTATACATGTAATGGTTTGTATGTTTTGTTTTTCTTATAAATTTACGTAATGACATTTAAATATGCATGTTTAGACATATAATATCTCACATGCCTTTATCACATGTTTGGTGAAGGTTTTTAGTATGTCATTTAATCCTTTATCACATGTCTGGCCTTCAAATGTTGTATCCTTGCGAGGTGGTGTCATTGCATGTATCGTACTTGCTTGTATATGATTCTTGTGCTCTTTCGGCCTCTTTCGTGTGGTTTAGCCGAATTTGGGGTACTCGACGTCCCTTGTGTTGATCGAGTATTAGATGTGAAATGTTTATCGCATGTCGAATCGAAACATGTTTATTCCGAGAGTCTGTGTAACACCCGAAAATGTACCCTATTTTTCTAGTAGAAATATTTTACGAAATCTTTTCAGCAAATTTAAGTTTTAATTTATAATTTTATGTTCCGAGTCGAATTTAGAATTTCCGAGTTCGTATTTGGAATTTCTGTGAGATTTCATGAAAATCCCGTCTTAAGGCGAGTTTGACTTTTCTTGACTTTTGAGTCGAGTTTGACTTTTCTTGACTTTTGAGTCGTTTTTGACTTTTCTTGACTTTTAAGTCGTCTTTGACTTTTCTTGAATTTTAAGTCGTCTTTGACTTTTCTTGAATTTTAAGTCGTCTTTGACTTTTCTTGAATATTAAGTCGTCTTT
>JAIUZE010019570.1:0-43095 GCA_022085475.1 Heliosperma pusillum
CGGTTGTACGCAGCCTTACCCTTGTGATAGCAACACAACACAAAGAGGCGGTGTCGAAAATAAATACAGAATTAAGGAAATGAGCCAAGCAAACCTGATGTTCAGAAGATGGCATTGACTTAGGAGCATCTCCTTCAACATTTCCAATAACTTCCTTAACATCTTCTGTTGCTGACATGTTGATCTTAGCTCAATTACCTTAGATCACAAACATTTCACTCAAAATTCAACATAACAATGACACAACTAATCTAATCAAGTTCATCAAATAAAAACAACCCATTAATTGAATCAATCTAAAAATAAAAGAAATTAAAAAGAAACCCTATTATTTAGACCTAATAATGAGCTCCAAAGAAGTGATTTAAAATGAAAGATCAAATTTTGAGATGAACCCAGATAGATATGGAGGGGATAAATGGTAAAAATAATGATTAAAGCATATAAAAATGTGAAAAATAAAAGGTACCTGGAATTATAAATTGAATGTTCTTGATGAGATCTTGCCGTGGTTAAAATCAAGTGAGAGAGAGAGAGACAGCAACAATCTTCCCTGTTTCGCACCCTGTCTATCCAAAACCTCCGTTTTCGTGCCTGTCAAATGCGATAATTTTTATCACAAATTTCTCATTTGTGACGGACACTATCCGTCACAAACTTAAGACGGATACCATATTCTCTCACAAAATACCCATTAAGGGTGAGTGGAGAAGCACATGGGGTGTCCACCTTGTCCCCTCTACCCATTTCCTCTCACAAAATACCCGTCGCAAGATCCGATCCGTCGCAAGCAAGACCTACTGAATTTTTATTCATTTTTATATATTTGTAATATTTTTCAGATTTATAATTAATTTTCTTTTAGCTACACGGATACACTTCTTAACCAGTTTTTTTAGCGTATTTGGCATCCGCATCTGACATACGTGGCACACTAACCTAAATGTGTCAGACACCTATAAAATTGTGTCTAACTTTTTTTCATATATTTGGGTACGTGTTTGACACGTGTCCAACGTATTTGTACACGTCTCAGACATGTGTCCACGGTATTTAGAAATATTTTAAATACACTTCAAAAAGTAAAAACAATTGAATTTAAGGTGAATAGTGTGCGTTATTTTAGGTTGGGGATGAGTTGAATTGGGGGTGAATGATTTTGTGATTTTCAGTAGGTCTTCTGAGAGACAGTCTCTCAATAAGTTTATTGACAGACTAATTATAAATTAATGTAAATATGGTATAAAAAGTAATATAATAGGTATGTATTATACAAAATGAGGTGTTGATAAAAATTGTTACAATATATCATAAAATAGTTACGATTATTATGAAAAAATGTACCAAATGAAAGACACATTTTGAGTCGTGATCAATAACAAAAAGGGTACGTAAAAAACATAAAGGGTATGATATAAGCGGTATCTAATGGTCTCTTTTTAACTTAGTGATAGATCGTCGTCTCTCCAAAAATTTTGTGATTTTTTTAAATTAGGAACAGATTAAGATGTCAAAAGAGATTGATTAGAATATCAATTTGTAATTGGTCTCTCAATAACTTATTAAGAGACCATCTCTTAGTTGACCTGCAAGGCTCTAATGCATTGTTGGAACTGGGTTTAGAAAAACAAAGTATGACTCGATTTTTCTTTTATAAAAAATAAACTTTGACACTAACATAATAAGGCAAATTTTAGAAATTTGACCTATATTTTTCCGTAAAATTTTAAAAATTAGTTATCTCAATAAACGAATAACAAACAACGACATAAAACATAACAACGGAGTCGTAAGTAATTAGGATCCTTCGGCCTTCATGGTACATTCTGAATTAAACCCTCAAAATCTCATAGACGACCCTAAATTTTAACGCGATAAAATAAGCCCATAATTTGACCCGGCCCATAATTTAATCATCTCAAAATTTTAATTTAAGACGGTGGTTACTTAAATCTCTGTCAGCCCTCCTCCCTCTACTACTATCATCGCACAACGGTGGCTAAATTGGCGATGGATCGTAAACGATTACGCGAATACTCCCCGAAATTTAACGGACATGCCATTAAAGTTGCTATTGTGAGAGCCTCCGCGGGTGTTGTCAGCATTGTTTCACATGATGTTCCCGGTTTCTCACTCTACTTGTCAATTTACCCTTTTTTCTACTTTCACGTCTTCTTCATTTGTTTACCTTTTATATCCAAGTATTTCAGGTAAACAAATGATTGAGACCGATGGAGTATCTATATCTATATTAAAACTATAAAAGAATAACCACTCTATATAAGACTGAACACGTGTCGCTTTGACATTAAAAATTTTCCCGCTCATGTACACCTTCTTCTTATTTTTTCCATCCTTATCTATGAACAATATCTTCTCAAAAGATTTCTTTCTATGGCACAATTATAAACGAAATATTCCATCTCCATGCATCATGCTCACTGATCCTATTATTTTCTATCATTCAGACTGTTTATAAAATTACACTTATCATTCTTACTTTTCCACTTTCTACAATTTTGCCTTAATTTGAGTACTATTCTCCTAATTTGCTTATTTGTACCCAGTTTGTTTTACATGATTGAGTATTCTAAATATTTGAATTTTGAATGCACTATTTCGAATTTTTATATCCAATGATAAAAGCGTAATTTGAGTCTATGAATTGGTTCGGATTATGTGAGTTTAAATTTGCCATCTAATTTTCTAATGTCTAGGAGAGTTTGCATTTAATTTCTCCAAAAAAATTATTTTATGATCTTTTATGCTTAGGCTGAGTTTTAAATTTAATCTCGAATGTGTATGGCTTACTCTCAACACATCATTGTCTTTTCTTTCCTCTCTATTTTACAAGTACATCTTTGCCTTATTATTTAATAACTATGTTAGATAATTTTTTGTTTTTAAACAGCTACATACTATCTCTTCTTACCATTTTTCATTGAATCTACAGATGAACGTCCTTTTGGGCCGTTATATATATTTCTATTTTTTCATATGGTTTTGATTAATTGATGATGTTCCCTTACTTTTTTGTTAGATCAAAGGTGTAGTCGTGTATCCGATAAATGAATCAAAATGTAACTTAGAAATTTTAAAACTTACAAAAATATAACTTAGTTCAGCTATATTTAAAATGTTTGTACGGTTGTACCATGTTATTATACAACCACAAGTATAATCATATGTGTGCATTGAAGTCATATAAGTAATTTACCAAATACCTTGATAACGTTGTAACTTTTGATGCTTTGGAGTATGATTCATTCAAATTCTAATGTGATTTTAGTTTCCCACAAATTGTTTATGTAATATTAGTAAGGTAAATGATGTATAAGACGGTTATTTTAAAATTACTAAATTAAATAGCCATGATTTTCTTACATTTTTCAATATAAGTTGACACAGTATTACACGAGCATGTATAAATCAATGTTAATAACCAGTATTACAAGTAAGTAAGTAATTATCATTTTTGAAATCATCAACATTATACTCCTATAAGATAGGAGGATTGGCGGCATGATAGCTTGCATAAACATAATATGAGACATGGGTACAAGCAAGTAATTAGTTACGAGTAAAGATATGTGATGAATTTATAAAATTAAAAGTTATTTTGTGTAGTTATTTAAATATTGATTATTCAAATCGGTGTTAAACAGTTAATGTCGTAGTAATACTCCGTATAAGCAAACAATTTTGGTTTGCAACTTTGCATTAGTTCATTATAATTGTTGTCTTGATTAAATGATGAATATATATTTATCTAATGTAAATTGTTTGCGTTAAATGTTATACTCTCAAACTACTACAATGATATAGCTATAAAACTAAAAAAGCTTATTTATATATTCCCGTGCAACTTGCACGGGTCCTAAGCTAGTTATATTATACAGTAAGTCTCGTAAGCTTAGGACGAGTCAAATACTACCACGTGCGGTGATTTGATATGTATTTCACTCGTTTTAAGCTTAAGCCAAATAGTGTCTCTTTGTAGGTTGTAAACTCGCTTTATGCCCTGTATAGTCAATCACATTTTTTTCAAGTGAGACCGTCTTACCCGAGAATTCATGTGAAATCGTAATTTCAACCACTTTTTAATAGTAAAAGGGGTTCTTTGAAACCAATATGTGATCTTTTTACAAGATATTAGTGTAAAATCGCGTTACTAAGGACTGATAGTCAATTAATGAATTGAATCCAAGTGTCTTTTTTCTACTTTATGCGTGTATCAGTATATGTATGGTTAGTGGAGATAATTTGGAAGCTCAGCCATGTTGAGATTGTGCCGCCGCCAAAAGTAATGATTTTTACACAAAATATACTATAATTTGTAAGTTTATTAGCTTTTTTCTACTATTTTTAAATGATACGAAGTATTGTTCGAATTAAATTTTAATTAACAGTTATTGAAATTTTATATCAATATTTATGCATTAAATCGAATATTTTTTATACAAGTTTAATACCAAACTCGTGCAATTTTGCACGGGGATAAAACTAGTAAGAGTAATAACTTAAAATGTATAAGCAAGGGTTGAACCGAAGAGAAAGAAATGTTTGCTAAAGTAATTAGAGTTCGAAGTCAACCACGTATACAAGACAACCACCCTTTTAGAGGAAAAATTCATTCCACCTATTATTTATTATTTATTTATTTAGTTTGACTTAATAATAAAAAAATAGGATTAACTTTTAGATCATTTTATTATTGAGTGATATATAAATTTTATATACTTTGTGTTTTGAACTTAATCCATATATCCAAATATCCAATCCTCTCTTAAATACATACAAATAATTCGGTTTTTCATGATCATCTTAAAAGATGGAATTAACATGATTTGAGGTGACCAACACCTGTTGAATACCTCAATATTGATAAAATAAAAATAAAAAGATAGTCAGCTAAATTTTGATCGAATTTTGTATTTTTGCTAGTTTAAATTTAAGTCATCCAACAATCAAAGACATCTAAGTTCACTAATCACTTCATGCAAATTGATCGTCTCTCTTATAAAGCATAGTAGATGATGATTTAGATTTAATACAAATGTTGCATGCTCATACATAAACAAGCTTGACAATTGCATCTAGTATTTCAACTCAATAAATTACGTGATTTACAATTAACACAATAAAACTCACAATCTTAAAAAATATGTACTGTTATGGTTATTATGACAACCTTATATGAACTTTCGATATATTCATCGAAAATATAACAATTTTGAGACTTCTTATTAGTTTTGTTACTACAAACCCTGTCTCCGCCACTACAGCTTAGAATTCAAAGCAAAACTTTGAAGAAAACAATCATGTACAAAGAAATAGACAAGACAGCAAATACATGTTGCCAAAAGAGAAGGGATGAAGCTTCTTTAACTGCATATCCTCTCAAACTTGCAATAGCACCAAGTAATATAGCACTTGGTGTAACATAATGCAACATTATCACAAACTTGAACATGTCATCACCTTCAAGCAATAAGCCCAATTTGTCAGCCAACAATAATACTCCAATCCCAATTAAAGGAAGCACAAGCAATCTCGCTACAACGATCCCTATAGTAGTCCTTAGTCCGAGCCTAGATTGATCGTCTGGACCCTCCGCTAGCATCCCTCCTAGGACTAGCATTACCGAGGGCACCATGGCTCCAGCCATGATATTAAGCCCATCGGTTAGAAATAATAGTGGAGCTACATCGCCAAATACGAGACCTTTGAAATAAGGGACCATGCCAATTGTTATGGCTAAAAGGGATGCTATAGTTGGTGGTTGAAGAATGTGTTTAATGGGTGTTTGTTTAGCCACAATTCGGATTTTTCTAACGACTTTTGGCTCGGGAAAACAACTTATGATGTTTCGGTCACCACCTTCTTCTAATGAACTATACCCGGGAACTGAATGAAGCGAATCACTCAAAGAAACTAGAGAACTGAAGACTCGACCAATAAAGGGTGTTTTTGAAAGCTCGGTTTCTTTTTCTTGCATTCCTGGCCACTCCGCTTCATTGAGAAGTGGCATGCTCAATGTGCTTTCATATGGACTTGCCAAGTCATCTTGTTCTTGTTCTTCGTCGATTTCATCATCACTCGAGTCAACGACCTCATAGTAGTCCAAGGGTGGCTCCATCATGTGATAGACAAAGGTATATACAAGAGTAACGGCTACCCATTGTGCGAAAGAGGCATAAGCCACACCATTTTGCTTGCAATCCGCTCCAAAGGGGTGGTTCTTGCTATGACAAACTGAGGTTATAATGGCTAAATGGAGATTACCCGTGTTCCCCAACGCGGTCATTATCACAGTGAACCGGAAATATTGAGGTGGAGGCCGACATATAATGGCTACAATGTACCCTAAGACGGTCCCAATGGTCGTACTTATAATAACATTGACGGGTATGAACCACCAACGAGTGAAATTCTCGAGTGTGATCGATTGGCCGAGGTGGGTGAAGATCATACATGGTAAAAACAGGGCAAATACAAGCCTGCTTAGAAGCTTGAATGTTTCTTTTGGTACAAGCTTAAGTTTTGGAGTAGCTAAAATAACACCAATTAAGGTTAAGCTAATGAGCTTCATTAATGGTGTTATACCACTTAATACACTTTGCTCCTTGATATTCTCATCATATAGTTTGAAGAACAAAGATTCAGCCATTCCAAAAAAATTCTTCTATGAATTTTTGGAAGAAAATCGTAGTAATCAAGCCTGTATAGCGTTGATTGTAATGACTTCTAAGCAAGTAAATTTTTCTAAGGCATGGAAACAAAGATAATATATCAAGATACACCCAACAAAGGCGATAGCGATATGAAGGACGATCAAATCTAATATTAAATATTAAACTGTATTTTGTTGAATAATTATTATAACTTGATTACGACAATGCTTTATTTTTTATAAATGATTGGGTGTTGTTTGGATTATGCTGGCTACTATTATACAGCTTAAGGGACTTCTTCAACATAAAAATTTGTAGAACTGTCAATGAAAACTTTAATCTAGCTTGAAAAGACAAATAATAGAACACAGATGCAAAGAATCAAGAATGTTATGAAATTATCAAAAGGGGACATATAGGCAGTGGCGTACCCAGCATCGATAGAGTGTCAATATACATGATTTTAGAGTGGCATTAGGTTCTTTTATCTCGCCCATAATATATCAAGATACATCCCTCTGTCATCCCTGCACCTAACTAAAGCCACCGTTAGCGAGTGTTTGGCACCAAGATATCAACCATCACAATCAATGTCGAAACTACTTTGGAGCATGTCATCCTTACTTTTGCTTAGTCTTATAGGTTAGCAACTGTAGTCTACAATTTATGTCTAAAATACTTGCAATATTATGTCAAAAAGCTTTAAGTCTTAGAGCAAGGGCTATTATGTCTAAAATATTTGTAGGGACTGATAAAATGTTATTTTTATTGGTACAATGTAAGTATATTATAATCGAAAACCATTCAACATATTACATGATTCAAAATGCTTAGTGAATCCACTCCCTAGCCTTAATCCAATCAATCTTCTTTCATATCATTTTGAATCTTACATTTGTCTCTATTCTAATCTGACTGAGCACAAATCCAAGCCTAGGAACAACCTGCTCAATGGTCGACGCAAATGTTAGACAGCTTAGCTCGTAAACTTGTTGGGGTGGTGCCTAGATGTGATGATTTTTGACAATATTCGCTCTTCGGTGTAAAATATGAGAAAAAAATGTACAGAGAAACGCCTTTAATGAATGTTATATTATATGTGGCCTGTTATTATTCAGGTATGGATGTGCGGCTCATAATATTTGACGAGCCTGTGTACACATTCAGTGTTGAATGGATATCTGCGATTCTGCGCAGGCTACCAGGCGAAGATTGGTTCGTCGTCTTTACAGGTAATCTTGTGTCTCAACAGAACTACTTGGGTTTGAAATTTTTGATAGTGCAGAGTTGTGAATCCGGACTTTTCTAAAGAGATAGCTGCAACTTGGTAATGTGTCGAAACCATCTGTTGCTACTAACAGCACAATGTCAAAACAACCTGACTCATCTACACTTGTACTGTATCAGATTAGTGCCCATGGTTTTGAATCAAGCTTGCATCAAAATGAAATTCGTGGAATTTATTTTCTCCAGTCACAAAATTGTTGAAATAATGAATACAAAAGGGGCCGAGTTCTTACAGCAGAAGTGCTGTTCATTGTTTCGTAGAGTTCGTTACAGCGAAAAGTGCCTGGGCAAATACCTGTTTAGCATTCCTGAAACAATCCTGTGCTTGTCTGTGAATTGTTTTAGTTGTGTTGTTCAAGTCTAAGTCTTCTATCCTGTGTTAAGCTGTGGATTTAAGGCCTAAAATTGTCAAGTTAGTTAGTTAGTTGTCTTCATGTGTTAAGATGTCGGAGTCAATTAGGTGACTATATCTTTGATTACAATCAGTTGGTGAAGTCTGTCTCAGTACAGGGTCATTTCTTGACTGTTTGAGTTTCCATTTTTACTAAAAATAGCAAATCAACTCCTAAATTCTTGAAACTATAAAAAGTGCCTTATAACACCCTCAAATTAAAGGTCACAAACTTTCAGAAATCGATAAGGTCATTTGGTATATTTAAGGCTAGTCTGAACATCAGGTTGCATTCCTACACAACCTATCACTTACATCCTCAAGACTTTCCAGACTTTCAGTAAGGGTGAGTTTCTAATATATTTATATACTTCTTATTTAACCTCGTTTTGATGAATATATGTACCCATGTACCGTCTTTGTTTTCATACGTCGAGTTAAATCTTGAATCACTATGTTGATTTGGGTGGTCGAAAATCTATGCATACTATGTCACTATAACATGAGGGCCTCATAAATAACTATCGCACAGGGTCCCCGAAATGTCCGGGACGGCCCTGCCTATGTTTAGGATGATACCATAGGAAAATACTCATTTACTCTTAGCAAAATGGCAATTTTAGGTCCGGCGTGTAGGCCCGATAAGATCATCGACCCTGAATGACCAATTATTGCATGAGTAATGAGACTGTTCTTTATGATCGAACAAGTTCAAACTGGCCGATAATAGCAATAACCGAAAAACTTAACTAAAATATTCCCTTATTCTTATTGGTAAACTTACTTCATTTAATCGCTATATATTAAAGCAATAATCTCAAATCCTACTTGGCAAGCTTAGCATGAAAGTAGAAAGGTTGAAAAGTCAACTTTAATTAATTTGGCTAAGAGACCCTATGTTCATCCAGTAGGTCTTGCTTGCGACGGATCGGATCTTGCGACGGGTATTTTGTGAGAGAAAATGGGTAGAAGGGACAAGGTGGGCACCCCCATGTGCTTCTCCACTCACCCTTAATGGGTATTTTGTGAGAGAATATGGTATCCGTCTTAAGCTTGCGACGGATAGTGTCCGTCACAAATGAGAATTTGTGGTGTTCATCCATCCTCTTTTATTTACAAATATAATCAGGTTACTACTATCCACTGCTCCATATTTAATTGATATGATTTGCTAATTAATTAATTTGATAAAAATAATTATGACGTCTTTAATTGATAAATTAATATCCATATCAAAATTAACCAAAAAAAATATGAAAAAATCTAATCCACCAATTTAATATATATTAAACTATAAAAAAAAGTAACATAATAAAAATGGTGGTTATTCAGTGATTTGTTTCCAATAAAATAACAAATAACAGGAATAAAATATTGTGATAAATTTATAATAGTCAATTATTTATTTAAAATAGAAAATACCAGACAAATTACTGAAATAAAAAAAAAACTGGAAGAAAAATAGATATAAATTGGTAAAAACAAAATATAAGTAAAAACAAAAATTGGAAATACCGTTTACTTGGGAAAAAAAATATAAGTAAAAACAAAAATTGGAAATACCGTTTACCTTTTTTTCTTGTACTAATAATTTATGTCCTTTTATTAACATGTTGATGGAATATCTATACTAATGGTGAGAATCTTTGTCAAAATATTTATGAAAAAGATAAAATCATAATTACTGACAATTTATACTTATTATATTTGAAATCATGGATGAAATTAGGGAGTTAAAGTAATGAATGAGGGAAATAGAAAAGGTAAATTTTGACTGAGGAGGCAACAAACCGACAATGGGAAGAAAATGAAGTGGGAGAGTAGTAAATTTGCAATTGCATGTAGGGTTTTAAATTGCGGAAGCTATATTCATGTACGGAGTATGTTATACACAAACAAATGGCCCATATTGTAGGTGTAAATGTTTTAGTTGAGGGAAGTTGGTAATTGCGTTCATGGCCCATGATTGTACACACCAAATTTGATCTTTTTTTTCAGCACAATTAAAACAAAATATTTAGCCCAACATCTCCATATATTTCTTGATTTTGGGCATATTTTTAAAAAAAATACATTTATTGTTGTATACTATATCATTTAATACAAAAGACTAGACAAGCATGGGTCATTACACAAATTCTCATTTGTGACGGACACTATCCGTCGCAAGCTTAAGACGGATACCATATTCTCTCACAAAATACCCATCAAGGGTGAGTGGAGAAGCACATGGGGGTGCCCACCTTGTCCCCTCTACCCATTTCCTCTCACAAAATACCCGTCGCAAGATCCGATCCGTCGCAAGCAAGACCTACTGGGGTCATTAATATTTCAATTACATTTTAATGCAATAATTAATATAGTTTTACTAAGTTTGCATAAATATAAAAAAATCTCAACCCCTTCAAAAAAATTACGATTCAATATTGTGTTATTCGTTTACCCTAGGTAAGTAAAAGGTAATAAACTGCTTTCACAATAGACCCCACAATAGTTTTATAATTTAAATTATATGGCTCAAATATGACCCTCTAAATTTACTTCTTTTTTTCACTTTTTGATAAGTTTAGAAAAGTATACTCGTGCAATTTGTGCTTATATAGAAACATGTGTAAAAGCGTAGAACAGAGTGTCGTAATAGAGATCACATAAAAACAAATCTAAAGTAAAAATGAGAACTATGAGATTTTAATTTTAAAAATTGTCCAAATTTTAATAAAATTTAAACAATAAAAATAAAATTTGTAGAGGCAAGTTTTTAATATACAATTTAATTTTTTCTTCAAATCTAAACATTATTTTTTAAAAAAGATGTAAATATTCTCAATAACGATATCCAACAAAAACTGTTGACAAAGAATGAGCTCATATTGAAGGTTTTGAAAGTATGAGATATAAATGAGTCTTTGTTTGATGCTTTTTTTAAGTTTATTTTGATGGAGGTTATGGGTTGTTAACTTGTTATCAATAATAATCGTACAATGTTTTGCTTGGTTGGATTTGAGTACGAAGTACTCCATACAAATAATTCTACAATCCAATTAATTAGTAACATTTCTTTTTGCATCAATTAATTAGTAACATTTTTTTGCACAGGTAGAATAAAATATTAGGAGTAAAATTGGTAAATGAAAAAAGAAAATGTGAAAAGAGGTGTTAAGAATCTTAGAAAGTTATTGTGACCAACTTATCGGGGTAAAATTGTTAAATAATTTAAATAAATAGAAAACCACCATTGGATTAGATTGTACAAAATTCAAATGTGTTATCAATCAATTAATGAATTGGACAACAAATTATGATGCTATCAGTAGACCTGGCAAAAGCAATCCGACCCGATTGACCCGACCCGTAACCCGACCCGTGACCCGAACAAAACATAACTTTAATTGAACCGAAAAGACTTAAAATGACATTTTGTCTCTTATTCTTTGACCCGAAAATGACCCGACCCGAAATAACCCGACCCGATTGACCCGAAACGGACCTAACAACAAACCCGAAACCCGAAATGACCCGACCCGACCCGAATTAACCCAAAATCAACGAGAGACCCGAACTGTTCGACCCGAACTGGCTATCAGGTAGGGCTATCAATTATTAAAAGGTGTTATCAATCAATTATTGCAACATGCACAACAAATTTTCATTGAGCAAGGCTTATCAATTATGATGCTATCAGGTAGGGCTATGAGTGGGGCGGGTACAAGTGGATATCGCTCCAAATCTGTCCCAGTTGGGTCGGGTATGGATATAGTTTTGGCGGGTGGTGGAGCGGGTACGGGTACAAAAATTGTACCCGCCATAGGTAGTGGGGCGGGAATGGTTTTTGCGTCTTAGCCACTTTATACCCGCCTACCCGCCAATCATAAAAAAAATAGTATTATGTTTAATAATAGCTATTTTTTAAAGTTTTTTTACTAACTTCTTTGATTGAAAACTAGAATGATAAAGATAAAATCAAAAAATTGGAAATTAATTGTGGTTAAATCAACTTTTACGAAAAAAATTATTGAATAATAGTATGGTGTAGCGGGTTAATGGGTAAGTGGGGGCGGGTACGGTTTTACATTTCTACCCGTTGGGGCGGGTATGGTTTTGGAAACTTGTACCCGTCATGGTTGGTGCGGCGGGGATGGGTACAAGAGCTTCTAGGTGGGTATGGGTACGGGGGAGCTTATACCCACCACCGCCCCGCCCCAATGACATCCCTCCTCTCAGGCAAAAGCTTCTTGTATCCGTAGCGTTTCAAGCTATCCAGAAAGATACTATGGTTATATGTAAGCACGAAGCCATGCCACAATAGAATTGCCTTCATTGTCCCATCTTTCATTACTGTCCCATATTCTGCGCCATCCAGGATTCAGCCACCTGAAAAACCACACACAATGCCGAAACAATGCGAGTCATAACTCATAAGGACTTTTAAGCTTACAAAAAATGACAAGGCTAGTAACAGTAGAATTATGTTGACAAGAAAGGAACACGCAAGAAACCATTACATTATTAAGGATTTTGAGTTAACTGCGAGGCCATGGCAACGCAAGAATCCCGTGTAAGCCGTGGTACCCAATACAAACATTACGCAACAGAAACCGAGAAATAAAAACACCTAGATAGACACGATTCTAATAAATCCCAAGTTGTTGCCCAGCCAACATCACAAAATCTCTTAAAAAATAAAGTGTCCAGAAGCTTACTGATGGAATTTGTCTGGGCTAGCCTCTTCGACCACCAAGCTCACATTCCATTCTTCACCGTTGGTCACTCTAAGAACATTGAACTCCACAGATTTCTCATCTTTTTCCCATATTGTCTCGAAAAACTAAAAATCAAAAACATTGTACGAAATCAAATTCTTATGCTAGTCATTAAAAATGTAAAAAAACGGCAAATATCATCTTATTTACAACATAAGCATAATTAGCATGTCCACTGTAAATGAATTGTTTACTCCCTCTGATTGAGTTTTCTTCTAAGACACGAAATATGATCAATAAAGAATAAAGGTAAAAACATCCCAGAGGCTAAAAAACATCAACAAGTCTCAATAACAACAAAGCCTGAGGCCAAACTACTTGTTTATGTTTCCTATTAACGAGACTTTTGCAAAGTCAGAATACCAAACTACTCTTACCACTCTACCCTCATCAATTACTATTCTCCCAACTCCCAACCTACCCCTACCCATCAAACCCTCCCCCACCCCCATTCAACTACACCACCAAACAGTCGTGAACAGCACCCCATCATCGAAATCAGCCTTCCACCTCCAGAAACAACCTCCTCCGACAACAAAACCTCATCGAAATCAGCCTTCCACAGGTGTTGTGTTGTTTTCAGAGGTGTCAGTCTGTTCTCCAACGCTGGGACTTGGAAGGGGGTTAAAGGTGATGAGGCGGTTTCAGGTAAGCTGGGGTGGTTCTCAGCGCTATTGGAGGTGGTTTCCGACAGGATTGGAGGTTGGTTGAGGTGGCTAGGGGAGGGTGGTAGGTATGGGGTTTAATTTGGGAAGGAAAAGGGTAGGTTTGGTAATGGGGGTGGCAGTAACATGGTCAGATGAGGGGTAAATAAGTAGTTGTATTGCTTGCATAAAAAATCAATACAATCCCAAATGTGAACTTCTAGTTAAATGGGAGAGACTAATAAAGGCACCAATATGAAAGAAACGGATATTTTCTAACCGTAATTTTTTTTTAAAAAAAAGTAAAATTGTAGCAAAATAAATAGATAAATAGAAAAGGAAGAAAGAAAATGTCCAGTGTCTTTTGAAAAAGAGTTAACTGATATTTGAAAGAGAATAAAAAGACATACTTGATAGCTAGTCTACATGTCAGCACATAAGTAAATCAATGAATAGAACAAAATACTTCTACGAACTTAGAAGTTAACCTTCAAATTTACAACGCACGTATTCATGGCTTTGTTATTTGAGATAGATCTAACACAAAACACAAATCTTACAGTTTTATTTGGTTATACTTGATAGAATAAGCTAATGATCACAACAAATTAGAGATAACGATCATGGCATGCCACATATGGCACTCGTTAGAGGCATAGAGCAACCCCTCACCACTTTTTTACATGCTTTCACCAAGAGCTAATTTTGTCAAACATCATTACACTAGACAAAAAAACTTACCTTCAATTTACTCTTCACTAGTTTGCCATCTACTTTTACTATGACATCTCTGATTTGTAATCCTGAACGAGAAGCTGGAGAGCCTTCCTCAACCTGCTCCACACAAAACATAACATAAGGTTTTGCAAACACGTGTATGGCGCCTCACCATCCCAACAAGCTTACGAGCTACTCTATCTCACAATCCTTCGACCATACAGATGTAAATCTGTAATCACAAACATTTATTGTACATTCAAATTCAATACGAAGATGCATATAGTATTCAAATTATATTGTTTAATTTATCAAATACGAGCAAGTGTTGAGCTCAAATTCACATTTGCGACAATACATTGTAGAGTATAGCTCTTAACCTCTCAAATGGATGGGAAGTGTTTATTAGTTATCTACACATCCACTATTCTGACAATCACCATCATTGCGCAATTCACTATGTCAAATAGTGTCAAATATTAGTCATATATGTCATGTAGTCATATATGACCATCTGACCATGACTCAAATAGACGAATAATTAATGCAAAGTTGCCAACTCTTTTCTCTAAATCACTATGTCAAATAGTGTCAAATATATAATAAAACAAGAGGATAAGCTCTCACAGTAGTCTCAATCAGTAGAAAGAATTATTCTT
The DNA here is from genome assembly GCA_022085475.1 of Heliosperma pusillum. NCBI lineage: Eukaryota > Viridiplantae > Streptophyta > Magnoliopsida > Caryophyllales > Caryophyllaceae > Heliosperma > Heliosperma pusillum. The sequence goes on from JAIUZE010019570.1 coordinate 15,133, forward strand.
CACATTAAGTCATGTAGTCATTTCCCTCAATCTCCCTAAACATCAGTCTGATGTTTGTGAAGAAGGTAACAATGGGAAAATCATCAAAATATGTAGGTGGTAACATGAGGAAATTTTTTGAATACGTTATCAATTCAAATTATTAGCCAAACCAATGGTGACTGAACAAAGTCATGGAAGAGCAGTACAAGATTAAACAAAAGGGTACGATAAAGGAGAGGCGAATCACAAAACAAAGTGAACTGCAAGTCACATAACAGCAAGGGAAATGACTAACCTTTGTCACCATCACAGCAGCTGAGATATGAGGAAATTTGGTTACAAACTGTGCTAGAAAATCCAAATCAGCATCATGAAGGTTGGCAATTTTGAAACCAAGAAAAGGGTGGCGGAATCCCCTACACCAAATAATTCACAATTAAATACATGATAATGTTGAGGAAATAACAGATTCATAATATGAAAATTTTACTTGAGGAAGTTGTAAACTGAATAAAAAGAAACTCGAGGTATGCATTAGATTTCCACTTCCGTCAAACTGAAATCCCGTACTACTGTCAACTCCCTAGCCATCAAAGGCCAGCAAAACGCTCATGGAAGAGAAAATAAAAGTACAATAACATACATTAAGACAAAAAAGCACAAATCTCAATTATCCATTTCCCTCTTTCGAAAGCCCTTCCCTTCCTGCTTCAACCTCCACCACTATACTCACTGACCCGAGAAAGCTCCCACGCTGTACCCACCATCCCCTTGAGAGAAGGAAACTGAAGCACTAGGGGAAACGGAGGACTTGATTATAATTACATATTACCCCCAAAAGGCAGAAGTGGAACTATTGACATGCATTAGCAATACCCTCGAAAGTAAAATAGTTCCTTCCACAATGATATAATATACATCACTCTCAGCCAAATCCACAAAGACAATTATTGCAAGACATGTGCATAAAACTTTAGAATGTGTCAAAAAATAGGATGTTACCTCCATTAACAAGTTTAAATTCAAACAAGATGGTTAACAAGAGCATGAAAGATGACAGCCAACCAGCTAGATTATGATGTTTAACTGTGTCATACCAAGCACTCTCATGGAAGAGAAATCTAACTTACCCAGTACTTTTGAAATGTTCCCACCACCTTGTGACAATATTGCTTGGTAAAAAGGAAGAAGTGTTGAAAATGATTCCAATAATATCTCCGAAACAGTTGAGGACTGCCCCTCCATCATAACCCTACAAAAAGAGGATTTATGAACTTGTATGGTGGTTAAAAATTAGTGTAGTTCGATAGGATTATGCTGAGATAAGATGACTAGGATGGTGGTAAGGGGAAGAAACGTGTCATATACGAGAGACAGTTATATGATGATTGAGCAATACTTGGCAAGAATCCCTTTATGATAGACAGACGTACTGACACAGTATAGAACAAGTATAAAACGAGACGAGTTCTTACATCATAAGTGCTGTCCTTTATTTCGTAGAGTTCGTTACAGCCGAATGTGTCCGGGCAAGTTGAACTGAAAACATAGACGAGACCTTTAAGCAGTAAAACATAACCAATCGTACTAAGTGATGGAGTGATGGTAAACAGGAAAAAAAACCATTGGCGTACCTGAAAATACCAGTAGAAGATTCAAGAGTGTATGGAGGGAAGTAATCACGCGAAAGAGAGATCATCGGAGTACCAGGAAGGATCTTAAACAAATCGGAATGAAAAGAGGAATTTTGGGCAGTTGGATGAATAGATAAGACGTCGTCAATACCCTTAAAGGTAACAGTAGGAAGCGGAGACTTGGATTTGAAAGCAACAACAGCGAGATTATAGTGAAAGTCACAACCCAATAATTTAGGTTTATATAATACACCAGTCAAACTGAAAACATGAATCTTAATTGTATTGAGGTTGACGTGATTAGGACGCTGAAATAGCGAAGCGGGAGCCAGAACCTTGCATACGTATTTACGACTACGACTACGTCGACGACTGCTACTACGATTAGATGATGAAATTAGACATTCTACAATCATTCCACATCCGAAAAGGATCACTTCTTTTGACGGCAGCATCTTACAATAACCTCGAAAATTTTGGCACATCTCCTCTAATAACATACAAACATACAAACATACATACATACATACATAAATACATACAAACATACATAAAAAATAGAAGAAGAAATAAAGTGAATGAAAAAGAGAGAGACAATAAGTAGACAAACCAGGAACATCATGAGTAACTATACTAACAACACCAACTGAAGCTTTAACAGCAGCAGCTTTCATAATATGTTTACTTGATTCATGTGATTCTTCGCGCCATCGCTTGCGTTCCATCGCCAATAATTTACCCTCCACTTGCGAATAAATTAAGGGTTTCCTCTTCAATTTCTCTCTCACCTCTCACTATTCACTACCAATTGAGATTAGGAAGAGGAAACCCTTAACTTATTATTAGTAGGAGAAAAAGAAAGAAAGATGTTATACGATCCTAGGTAATTAGGTATCAGTAGGTCTTGCTTAAGACGGGTCGGATCTTGCAACGGGTATTTTGTGAGAGAAAATGGTTAGAGGAGACAAGGTGGGCACCCCCCACGTGCTCTCCACTCACCCTTGATGGGTATTTTGTGAGAGAATATAGTACCCGTCTTAAGCTTAAGAAAGAAAGATGTTATACGATCCTAGGTAATTAGGTATAGCTATAGGACTGACCCAATTGAAATTAGCCCCAAAATCTTTGACGTCTTTCAATTCTTCCTACTGCCATCTAGGTCGGCGAATAATGACACGGCCCAAAAATACGACATGGAACGGATATAAAATTAACGAGTTTATATTGAGTTTTAATAACCCAGTTATGTAATTGAGTCGATACGAAATTTAGTTGGATTGGGTTTGGGTTGAGTACTCAAAACACGCACCCGACACGAAATACATAGTTAATGGAGTACATTATTAATCCTAATTCTTCTTGATCTTGTGTCACATAAAGTATACCTACACTATTAAAATATTAACAAGACACGCAAATATGATACGACCCGACATGAAATTAACGGGCTAGGTTTGAGGCTTGATTAACCGTTTAAGTAAGTGGATCGACACGTATACGAGATTTAAATGGGTGGGTCGGGTTCGATTTGAATGGTTCGTGGCCCGTTCACCTAACACGAACACGAAACCGAAACCGACATGACCCGGTGTTTTTTCAAGGGCACGTCACATGCGTGCCAGTGCCATTATGCCTCGTCACATTGATAAATAGCTTTAATAATTATTGGCATGGATAAGAGCACCCACATTGAAGAGAAAGAATCATCATCTTAACACTCTCTCTGCTCTTCCGTAAGACGATGTCCTTATACTCCATGCGTGAGTGTCCCTGAAGAAATCCATTGATAGGCTTAAAATCTGATTAGTGCTTAAAGAGATTGAAAGTGCTACGCATATCAACAAAGTGCACTTTCCTTTTTGTTCATCCATACAAAAGAACTCCACAGTTAACCGAACTTGGCTGGGAGTAGTTTTAGGATGAGTGACCTCCTAAAAAGTTCCTAGGATGCACATGGGTGAGAACAAAATGCACAGGAAAGGACCTATGCCAATCTGTGGGCCATGCACACAGCCTGATGAGCTACCGTGAGTGACTGCTCCTGACCCAGAGTTTGGGCCGGGGTGTTACAAGTGATATCAGAGCAAGCCTGCGACCGTGCGGCGAGCATGTGGTCCGGAGTACCCGGGTCACCCACCTAGTGGGAGAGATTCTGGGAATGCATGGTTACGGTCATATGCTGTCAGCCGCAACGAGGATGTTGCGTTTTTCAAGTGGGGGTGAATATACGCAAAGTTAGAACGGAGATGGAGATATTGGAAATGGCCTGGATGAAAGAGAAGGTGAATCTTTAAAAAAAAATAACAGGAAAGAGAAGAAATAAGATGAAAATATGATCCTCTTCAATTTACCCTCCATTTGCGAATAAATTAAGGGCTTCCTCTTCAATTTCTCTCTCACTTGTCACTATTCACTACCAATTGGGATTAGGAATTATTAGTAAGAAGAAAAAGAAAGAAAGATGTACTCCAATAAATTAAGGATTTATGGGCCATGTCCGTGTCCCGTGTTATATGATCCTAGGTATAGTTGTTCTATAGGACTGGCCCAATTGAAATTAGCCCCAAAATCGTTTATGATGTAATAAAATAACGGGTTAAGGTTGAGGCTTGATTAACCGTTTATGTAAGTGGATCGACACGTATCGAGATTTAAATGGGTGGGTCGGGTTCAATTTGAAGGGTTCGTGCCCCGTTCACTTAACACGAACACGAAACCGACATGGCCCCGGTGTGTTTTCAAGGGCACGTCACATGCGTGCCAGTGCCCTTATGCCTCGTCACATTGATAAATAGCTTTAATAGTTATTGGCATGGATAAGAGCACCCACATTGAAGAGAAAGAATCATCAGCTTAACACTCTCTCTGCTCTTCCCTAAGACGATGTCCTTATACTCCATGCGTGAGTGTCCCTGAAGAAATCCATTGATAGGCTTAAAATCTGATTAGTGCTTAAAGAGATTGAAAGTGCTACGCATATCAACAAAGTGCACTTTCCTTTTTGTTCATCCATACAAAAGAACTTCACAGTTAACCGAGCTTGGCTGGGAGTAGTTTTAGGATGAGTGACCTCCTAATAAGTTCCTAGGATGCGCATTGGTGAGAACAAAATGCACAGGAAATGACCTATGCCAATATGTGGGCCAGGTACACAGCCTGACGAGCTATCGTGAGTGACCGCTTCCGGCCCAGAGTTTGGGCCGGGGTGTTACAAGTGATATCAGAGCAAGCATGCGACCGTGCGGCGAGCCTGTGGTCCAGAGTACCCGGGTCACCCACCTAGTGGGAGAGATTATGGGAATGCATGGTTACGGTTATATGCTGCCAGCCGCAACGAGGATGTTGCATTTTTCAAGTGGGGGTGTGTAATACTCCATGCGTGGGGTGTTACAGTCCTTTTCAATGTAAGACCGACATTGGATGTCTTCTTTGAAAGAGGAAGACTTACTACTTTTAGAGGAAGTGCAACCTTGGCCCAAGAGCTCACTATTCACTACTATCTTTAACTCGGCAAATTGTTGTCCTTTCATTTTGGCACAAAGACCAAGAAAGGAGTAAATGATCATTTGTGTTTATACTTAGCGCAATTCCTTCCTCTGGACTTGTGTTCTACTGTACTTACAAAATTAGAGGAAAACTCAGAAAAAACAACAAAAAGGACTTCTTCTTTTATCTTTTCGACCCAACAAATATAAGAAAATTCACTAAACCCAGGAGAGTAAGAAGAAGAATGACATAGCCAACCGAGATGCAGCAACTCAAGGAACAGATAGCAGCATTGACACAGACAGTGGCAGCTCTAGCACTTCAAAATAATGGCGGTCAGAACAATGGAGGGCCTGGTGGTAATGGAGGTCAAAACAATGGAGGACCTGGTGGTAATACTCACAGAACTAAACTTAAATTTCCTTTATTTAATGGTGATGATGTAGAAAGTTGGTTATTTAAGTGTGAACAATTCTTTTCTGTGGAAATTGTGGATGAGTTTATGAAGGTTACTTATGCATCTGTCCACCTAGAATCTAAGGCTTTGGCATGGCATCAAGCCTTCACCAAAGGGAGACCCGCTACCACACCCTTGGGATGGAGGGAGTATGTTATGGCCATTAGAGCTAGGTTTGGGGACACTCAAGAGGACCCTATGTCTGAACTACTGTCATTAAAACAATCCACCTCTGTGCAAGCATATCATGACGAATTCGATAAACTTATTAGCAAACTTGACCTACAAGCTAGCAACGCCCTGAGTTGTTTCTTATCAGGGTTGAATGATAATATCTCTGTCACATTTTCACCATCTACAACAATTTCTCCATTCCACCAACAAGTGAAGGGAAAATTATTAATCTTCATTGCTAAATATTAACTATTACAAAGATTAAACTAACTACAACATACAAAATCACACAAACACAATATTAAAACTACAATAAATAACAATGATGAACAAAAAAGACATAAGCTTTAATAATTAATACCTTTTTACTCAATTGGATGAATAGAAATTGAATATGATTTAATTTATTGAGATTTAAAAAGAAAAAACAAGGAAAATAGAATGTTTTCGAGTTTCAGGGTTTGAGTGAAATTTGGGGATTTTTTTGTGTATTTATGTCGAGTGAGAGAATGAGGGAGTGAGCGTTTTTTTTATATAAGGAACTAAACCGCTGGCAAGGCCAACGGCTTCACTCAGTACAAGGGGTAAAGCCGCTGGCAGCCCCAGCGGTTTGCAATGTTCAATAATGCCACAGAACTTACAGAACCTCCTGCTTCATGAATGCCTCAATTTTTTTTTAAACAGCCATGTAAACCGCTGGCAGCGCCACCGGTTTTGTGTTTTACAAATAAAGTCGTTGGCAAGGCCAGGGGCTTTGTTAGGAGCTGGGAAAAAAATAGTGGTGATGACGTGGACCATTTGAAAGAAATAGTTTCAAAGGAACTGTTACTTGTTCGGAGACAACAACAAAACATAAATAAGTACCAGGCTATGAACGTTTATTGAGGATTATGATTGCCAAGTGGAGATCACCCACGCCAATTCGTGTGCGGATTGGTTACCTAATACAGGGTTCATCAAGCTCAGCAACTCAAAGTGTGGTTGGAATCGGATATTCCTAATGACTTGTTTCTTGGCCTTGTGTTGTTCCTTTTTACGCTTTTTAGTTTGATGTATCGTTAGTGTGTCTTTGTCCGTTGTCTAGGTTAGCCCCCTTTCGTTTTCACCAAAAAACCAATAATTTTATCATATGAAGTGTATTTCAATAACTCTACTTAAAAATAATGGTGAATGTCCAAATTTATGAAAGAATGGAATATTTCCAAAATAATAGAGAAACATGTATGAGTTATTGACTGAGATGGATGAATTAATAGCAAGTATAGAAATATATAATATCGGATCAAATTGGATATCCAAATGTGTTTAAGACTAATATCTATCTCCGTAACAAATAAAGAAGACATAGAGTCAGATAATGTATCCAAACTTAACTTTCAAATTGAATATGCAAACTTCGGATCGGATTTGGCTTAGTTAGTTTGGATAATCGTATCCAAACCCAACACTGTTAACTACTTTTGCGTCCAAGTTGGTTTTTCTTTTGTAACAAACTTGATACTTGTGTGTGTTTTTAAAGTGATTAAAGAAGCAATTCAAGTGATTTTTGACATTGTGCCTCCTGCGACAACACAGACTTTTAAGATTCATCATTCATCTAATCTAATGTATAATATAGAAGAGGAAGAAACTACACTTGTTCTTTAATTCGTTACAAGCTACATGTTCCATTGTATTCATCATTATCATTGAAGACATTTTTAATATGGTTCATAATTTCCGTTGTATTTCATTTTCTTACGTTCCTAGAAACTGCAATATGATAGCTTATAGATTAGCTAAAGGAGCTATCAGCTTGTGAATTTAACTCGCTTTCCAATTGTCAAAAAAAAAAACATGAGAATCCCAGACTTCAAAATTAACACTCAACTCCATTATAATTCTACCATTTACACCTCGACACTAGACATGTTTGCCTGCCTTAAAACATGAGACTGGATAGTGGCCGTCGCTAACTTTCTTCAAACAATTAGTCTAGTGCATCCCAACCAGGAACCGGCCACCTGAAAATGCCGTAAACAATGGCAAACCAACGTGAGTTTTGATTTTGACTTTTGAGCTGACAAAAACTGAGAAGGCTATTGATGCTAGAATTAAGGTGACAAATCCCATGTTCAGCCACAACAGTGGTTAGGCCATGACGATCAGAGAAGCAAAAATTGAATGGATGGACATATTTCTCAGGACTACCAACTTATCGCCTATACCAATTTTTCTTATGGTATTATTTTGTACTTTTGACACTTTGTAACTCTTCACCAAATTTCTTGCCGAAAAAAACAGATAGAAGCTTACTTATGGAATTTATCTAAGTTAGCCTCTTCAATCGTCAAGTTCAGATCTAACTCTTCACCATCGGACACTCTAAGAATACTGAACTCCACAGATTTCCCAGCTTTCTCCCATATTGTCTCAAAAAACTGAAGATCAAAATATTGTAGATCAATTAGTTGTGCGCAAGACCCTTATAAAATACAACCAAGTTCATATGTCATTTATGTGATAAACTTATGTAAAATAAAATCATTTCGAAGTATACATAAAACGTTCTCATATGAGTTTTAGTCATCGAACATCAACAAGTATGCTTGTCACCGAATGAGCAACAAATGCAAATAACATCTCGTATTTTGATTTCGACCAATCGACCATAGCATGATTAACATGATCTTTACAACATGGTTCCCTATTCACTTACAATGTATATAATGGATTACCGGTGAAACATTCCATTGACTAGATAAGTAGATATGAATCTCATGCGAAAAAAAAAATCGATTTTTCTGTTAGTGATTTTGATCACAAGTCATTTAAGTGCATTCGGGTTTTTCAAGTCAAAGTCGTCAATTTTGAGCTCGTAAAGGATATAATGTGAGTCGGGAATACGGAGTGTATGCTCATATAATCGTATATCGAGTTCATGGTTATAATGGATAAGGAAATGACGCGTTTATTGTATATTTATATCGACTCGTTATTTGTGTTGAGTTTTATACTCGGTTTTTACTAAGTGTTATACTTAGTGTTTCCGCGCATATAAAACTAGAGAACTATATCCCGATCGGGGTGGCCTAGCCCCGACCGGGGTTGGGTGTCTGAAAGTCTCTGATTGTTTAAATATGCCCAGGTAACCCAAATCCCGATCGGGGTACCCAAAACCCGATCGGGGTTGAGGTGTTCTGGGAATTTGTTGTGTTTTCCGCGCGCATTTTACATGTGTTGTTTGGGTTTCATTTGAAACCCAACGACGGTAGTTTTGGGTGATATCCCATGCATTTATCCATTAAATAATAAATAATATATATTTATATTATGTATCTTATCACATAAACCTATATATATATATATATATATGTGTGTGAGAAGATTGAATGAAAAGATAATATATTCAATTCACTTCAGATTTTGACAAAAATAAAACTTAGACAAACTCTATTGTTCTAGTGTTCTTTGTTCTTGCCTAAGACAAAGTAAAACCGTCTTATCCTACAAAGCTTTCGAGATACCCAAGGCAATAAGGGTCGAAATACTCTAAGAAAAGTGTATTCAACACGATTCGGTGGGGTTGATAAATACCGTTTGTAATTGTTTTCATTTCTGTTTTTTAGTGCCTTGTTGTATTAGTTACTAGTTTGTAATCTTTGTAATACAAGTCCAATATATAAAATTTTCAAAGTTGTGTTTGCTAGAATTAACAAACACAACAAGTCACATATTGCAACCATCCACTACCCACCCTGTGTTGTTACCTACACATGTTTTACTCAGTATAAACCAAGAGTTAGTCTTAACAGAAAAAAAAATAAAAATAACACAGGACGTATAGAAATATATACCTTTGATTTACTCTTCACTAGTTTGCCATCTAATTTTATTATGACATCATTGGCGCGAAACCCGGAATCAGAAGCACGAGAATCTTCCTCAACCTGTTCCCATCATAGCCAACCATAAGGGTAATTCGAAGCAGACAAAATATGGCCGTCTTGTATACCACCCCAACAAGTTTATGAGCAAAGCTACCTAACATCAGCCCCAACTACAAGAATGAAACCATCATTTTATACATTACCATAGTGCATGAAGTTTCCAAATTATATAATTTCCATCAGTCAAACACAAGAAAATATTGAGTTTAAGTTCACATGTTAGACATGGTCCACATGGGGCGTGGTTAACTGGTTATTACCCTATTAGGCTTGAAAACGCAAGAACCAGAAGCTCCAATGCTGCCAATGACTCTGTGGTAATGCCGTGAACTAAAATCTACGTTCTTTCCATACTTATTTCTAAAATGCAGAAGAACGGAAAATTAGATAAAAGAGTTGCTAAATTATTAACGCAAGTTGGATTAAAGGAATATCACCATGGGAATGACCCAGTGATACACGAATTAGGATAAATACAGGTTGATGAGAGATATTGGGAACCTTAAAAGATACGAGCTAGGGCAAAGGCTGGCATGATTTGCACAAATTCATAAGAGAATGGGTTTGTATAGAACCATCAATTACTTCTTTTTGTACACTTATAGGGTGAGTTTGGATGGAGAGATTTGAAGGGATGGGAGGGATTTGGAGGGACGCTAATTCCTTTGTTTGGTTAGCAAAATGGAGGTTGATGGATTTGGAGGGAAGAGAAAATGGATCCCTCCATTTCCCTCCTCCAAGCCATATTAGTTCCCCTCCAACAAAGGAAAGATTTGGAGGTAAAATCATTTCCTCCCTTCTCCCTCCCTTTCCCTCCTCTTTTGGTACCAAACAAGGCCTTAGGTGTGTTTGGATGAAGGGATTTGGAGGGAAAGGAAAGGCAGGGAGAGTAAGGAATTTAAAGTCCCTTGTTTAGATAGCAAATAAGGGTGGAGGGACCCATTTTCCCTCCTCCAAGGCAAATCAAAATCCCTACGCCATAGGAAAGATTTGGAGGGAAATTGTATCCAAAGCAAATCAAAATCCTCCCCTCCCTTTCCCTTTCCCTTCCCTCCTTCCTCCTTCCCTCCCTTCCCCTCCTATTTTCGTATCCAAACAAGGGCCTTAATTTTCGTTGTCTTCCAACGAGTCATTGATTTTATGATTTATAACAAAAACAGAAAAGGATGAACAAATTGTCATCTACATATCTACTATTCCCTTTTATTATCATTTTCAGTCCAACTACAAACATTCGAGTAGGGGTGATAATGAGACGAGACAGCTCGCGAGCAACTCGAGATCGGCTCGGTCAAAGCTCGGCTCGTGTGAGCTCGGCTTGGGCTCGGGCTCGACTCGAGAATTTAACGAGTCAAGCCGAGCAAACGCTGGCTCGGCTCGAAAAGCTCGCGAGCAGCTCGAACTTGTGTGATTAAAGAAGATTTTCCGCATATTTTATAAAAATATTTTATCATAATTATATATTTGTATCACAATTATCAAATTTCTAACTTATTTGCCAAAAATTTTACATATATCTTTAGAGGCTTGTTATTGAAAATATCGGAAGAAAAAAAAATTAAAAATCAACAATTATATATAGGCTCAATTTGAGCTCGAGTTTGGCTCGAGCTCGCGTTAAAGCTCGCAAGCTTATTTACGAGCACATTTTTTTCAAGCTCGGGTAAGCTCGAGATCGGCTCGAGCTCATGTTTTGGTTCTTGAGCACAAGCCGAGCAAGGCCAAGCTCGGGCTCGGCCCGGCTCGTTAGCAACCCTACATTCGAAACTCCGCCGCTCAATCATCAACAGATATAGATATACAGAGTTGTATATTGTACCCCTTTTCTCTAAATCATTGTATACCAAATCATGTCTTAACAAATGTATAATGATAAAATAAGACTCCCGGCACCAGAATAAGTAGTCTCAGTCAGTACAGAGTTATTCTCTTTACATAAAAGAAAGTAACTAAGGAAGTCACCTACCCCTCAAGCTTCCTATACACGAGTCTCATGTTTGTGAAGGTAAAAAGGACTAAACCATGAATATGTGTCGTTGGAAATGTGATGTAGAAAAATTCTTAAGTCAAATAACAAAATTCTTTTACAGACTGAATGGCTTAGCAGAATCATGGATTCACGGCTACACTTAAACAAAAAAGGTCTATATATGAAAGCTAGATGACAAAACAAAGTGACCCATATGTCAATATAGCAGCAAGGTAAATAACTAACCTTTGTAATAATTACAGCAGTGGATATATTGGGGAATCCAGTTATGATCTGCTCTAGAAAATTCAAATCTGCATCGTAAAGATTGACGACTTCCATTCCGAGATATGGGCGACGGAATTCCCTACACCACAGAATTCAAAATTTTATACTTCCTCCATTTCCTTTTTATTTTCCCACTTCAATTAAAATACTCCTCACATTTAATAGAAAAGTGGGAAGATTAAAAAAAAATGAAGTACATTTTATGGCGAGGAAAATAACAAAAATTTAAAATCACTCAGGGAAATTGTGTTAAAAACACACTTCAGTTATCTATTTGTCCTCACACCAATGTCAGTAGCCAGGAGGCAATGAACTATATAGTACAAAAGACAAAAACAAACATTAATTATCGATTTGTCCTCACACTAATGTCCTTTCATTCCTATCTATAGCAGCCCCAACACCACACTCTTAACTCCACCCCCATCTCCAAACCGAGATATACACCACTTCAACTTCTTAGGCCTGCTTACAGATGTCGGACAAGGTATGTGGATCTGGATTATAGGATCCGCTCCATATCCAACTCATTGCCAGTCGTCCCCCCACCATCACCACCACCGCTCCACGAATGGTGACCACCGTGTGTGACTCGAACTTCCAGTTCCAGCAAAGTTTCCTGTTTAATAGTCCAGATCAATGGTGCTGATTTGGTCCCTAGTTTAAGGTAGTAGGTAATGAATCATAAAGAAGAGAGAAAGGAGACAGTGGGGGCTGTTGGCTAGGTGACATAGGTGTTGAGGGTGGTGTGCTATGGGACACACAGGTTGTCTTGTGAGGGGATGGTAGGCTAAGGGTGGTAGAGGTGGTTGGGTTGTAACTTGTAAGTCGATGGATGTTGGTCTCAAATGTTAGTTCAGTAAAGTTTATCTTTAATTGTTTCTATTATTTGTCTTTGCTAGCAATTTGATATCCACATCTAAAAAAAATGTGGAATAAGAAAATAGAACATCACTATATTATGAAGGAAGTGTTAGATATGCGAAAACACGTTATAAATGAAACCGTGGGCCCAATTTTTAGCCGATTTTCTAAATTTCATTCAAAAAAAGATGATAGTCAGTTAAGAAAATAGAACATCACTATATTACGAAGGAAGTGCTAAATGTGATAAAAAGGCGTATTAGATACGTCTAAATCTTAAATACGCTAGAACGCATATAAAAAAACAAAACAGTGGAGCAATTTTTCAGACAGTTTTCTATTTTCGTTTGAAGAGAGATAATACTAAGCTGAATGGCAAAAGAGAGGTGGGTCGAGGAGTATAATTAAGGGTAAATTGAATTAATCACGGGATGTATAAAATGCACTCATGTATTTTTCAAATGCACAATATGCATACATTCTATTTAATATTTATTTAGTGTGTCATCTGTTTCTTTTGTTCTCAGGAGAAAAATGAAATCTTTCTTACTTGAACTTTTTGTGATGATTCCACCACCTTGTCATGACATTACTTGGTAAGAAGGAAGATCTGTTGAAAATGATTCCGATAGTTTCTCCAAAAGCGTTGAGGACAGATCCCCCATCAAAAACCTAAAACAAAAAAAGTTGTGAATTTTATTTAGTGGCGAAAGTGTGTTACTTAGTGGGACTACTATGATAGCATTACAACTAAGATTAGCCAAATAAGATGGTGCAATGGCCAAAAAGTAAAGGCTATCTACATGTTCTCCTAGCTAAGAGATGAGAGTAGACCAGGCAACACTGTTTAAACAACATTGTGCAACTATAAGTACATGACATCTATAAAACGTAAAACTGAGCAAGACCGTCCTCTTGCGAGTTAAGGTTATTAGCGGCAAGTATTGAAAGGTAAAAGTTTGAATTTGAGAGCTGACCCCCAAACTTTGAAACTTGATGACAGCTTACCAAAACTTACAGTAGGTACAACAAAGACAATGCTAGTGAGACGCATCCATATTTATGTTAAAAACATTGACGAGAGAGTTACTGTTGAGATGATAGAGTTATACTTGACAAGACTGCTTTTGTGAATCTATAATAACACATAGATAATAAAAAGAGTAATGAAGTAATGATCTTACAGGACAGTAAATGCTGTCTTTTATCTCATAGAGTTCGCCGCAACTAAAGCCCTGTGGGCACCTTGAGCTGAGAGCAAAGGAGGGAGCTATTAGCAATAAAGCAACAAGTGATCCCTAAAATCAAAAAAAAAGGAAAATAAGTGATGGGGGGGGGGCATACCTGAAAAAACCAGAAGCGGGGTAAAGACCATAAGGGTGGACATGAGAACGGGAAAGTGAAAAAAGCTCGGTACCAGGAAGGATATTAAAAAAATTGGAATGAGGGGGAAATTGAAAAGGCATATCCATATCCGGAAAGTGATGGGTTGGATGAATAGAAAAGGTATCATCTAGGTGTTTGAAGGTAACGTTTTGTAGTGGAGACGGTGATTTGAAGGATATAGCAGCAAGGTTGTAGTGAAAGTCAGAAGCCAAGAGTTTAGCGTTGTTGTATAATACCCCACCTGCCCCAAAAACATCAATCTTAATGGTATCGTGATTAGGACGAGAGAATAGAGAAGCAGGTGCCAAAACAGTGCATAAATATTTACGCTTGGATGAAGAAGATTGACGACATTCAATAATGATTCCAGATGCATAAAATATTATTTCCTTCTTTGCTCCAAGATAAATGTCCTTACCATGTTTCTCAATCATCTCTTCTGCTATAGGATTAGTATAAATAAATATAAGAATTATAATTATAATTATAATTCAATAAAAAATCAAGAGAGACAAACCAAGAACATCGTGAGTAATGATACTCACAACACCAGCTGAAGCTTTAGCACCTGCGAATTTCATGTCGTGCTCGTTAAATTCCGGTGACTCTTCTCGACGCCGTTTCTGACTCATGCCTCCAAAATATAATTATAAATTAATATTTACTTTTTTTTAGGGGACAAGGGAATAAAAATTCTCTGAGTTTATACTCTTCTTTAATTGGGCCTCTATTTTTGGATAGTGTTACACTCTCAATGTAAAAGCTTTGAAACCCCACCCATGACCCACCATATTAAATTAATGTAATTGCTCATTCATGGACGGTTTTTACTCATAAAGGGTATTTTTAATAGAAATGAGGGTTTTTATTGGAAAGAAAAAGGAGAGGCGGCCAAAGGGGAGGGCTGGGTGGCAGACGTGGAGAGGGAGGGGCGGTAGGCGAAGGTCTGGTGGTGAAATGAAGAAGGGGCGACAAGTCTGGTGGTGTGTGAGCATTGGGGAGCGAAGTAGGCATGGGGAGAAGGTCGGTGAGGATCGTCGGCGGTTAGTAAAGGGGTGGACCCCGTGGAGGGGTGCCGGCGGTTAGGCAGCAGGGGTGGGGGAGGGGTAGTGCGGGGTAGACTGATACAATGGGTGTGGTTGGACTCGGGTTTTGGGAGGCGGTGGAGTGGATGTGGGCAGTGGTGGTGACGTGGTGGAGCAGGAGGTGGTTGACTGGTTGCGCGTGGCAGCAAGGCTGGTGTTTGTGAGGTAGAGGGAGGAAGTTGAGAGAGTGACTAAGAAAGAAAAAACTTGAAAAATATGGTGATAAAATGAGAAGGGTAAAGTGGTCAATTTTGTCCATGAAAAAGTAAAATGTGTCCATGAAAGAGTATAACCCAATAAAACTTATACTATATAAATGACAAGTTTTTCTATCTGTGGTTTTGACTTTTGAGATCTTAATTCTAATATATTTAAAACTCAAACATTTCAAGCCTCCTTATTAAGCCACTTCATCAGTTTAGTTTTTTTTTTAAAAAAAAATTCCTCATATACCCCCACCACTATTAAACAGTATTTATTGTTGAAGTCAAGTTTAAATTAATCGTAAATCAAGGTCTTACCCCGTCTTCAAGAATTACGATTCTTGCGAATATCTTTTGTTTACATTTTTTTACGGAATTACTTTTTCACATACGAACTTTACTCTTTCACATACATTTTTTCATTAATTTTACACAATCATACCCTTTTCCCAAACCTAGGGCAAAGTAAAGCTTGTACATTATGCTTTCCCAAAATTGAAATCTAATTGTTCTAAAAATTTAAATAATAAATTAAACTTCTCCAACTAATGAATTAATTTTATTGTTTAGCAATTGTTAATATGTCTATTCAAATTATTAGGGTTTGTTTATTGCAAATCAATGAATTGATTGTGAAAATGTTCATCAATTGTTGTTATCAATAGAGGGGCATAGGTTCTGGGCGGTGGACGTTCTGCGCATGGGTCGTGGGTGTCCCGGCGTGGTGGTTGTCGGAGCAGGGTGAGGGAGAGTGTGGTCGTGCGGGAGAGGGGGGTGTTGTTGAAGGGGAGTGTAAGGCGAGGGAAGGTCGGGGAAGGGAAAGAAAGGTCGAGGATGGGTTGGGGAAGGGAAAGAAAGGTAGAGGATGGGTCGCCGGATCCAAGGGAGGGTGGTGGTCGGAGTACGGGAGAGGGATGGTCGGAGTACGAGAGGGGGATGATCAGAGTATTGGGACAGGATTGCCAGAGATGGGAGTGCAGGAAAGGAATGGAACCCAGGTTGGTCGGAGCCACGTTTTCCGGCGACCGAAGTAAGGGGTTAATGTAAATTTTATGACCGGAACAAGAGGTGTGAGTGGTGTTTGTGGTGAAGTGAGATGAAGAAAGGAAGAAAAAAAAAATTTGGATAAAAGACAATGGAAAATGACCGAGGGTATTATTGTAAAAGGCGTATGTGAAAGAGTAAAATCCGTATGTGAAAAAGCACGTCCCTTTTTTTATTGATGGATATCAAATTATTATTATACTGCAATTTTATGCATTTCAAGACATCGATAATAATTTGTCGAGACGATTTTACGCTAATTTTTTTTGAAAAAATCATTTTGTTCACATAATTATGTTAAACAGCATACATAAAATTTTTGTCAGTAGTGTGTATAAAATAATGCGGAACACTTTCAACACAGTTTCAGTTTTAATTCATTCATGTGCGTTTGAAGACTATAATGAACATTATTGACATACATTTTTTCCAAATAAACATCCAACTTTATAGTATTTAAGTTATATATATTAAATTACATTAATGTGTCCAAAAATACGAAAATATAATTAATTATTAAATGACTTGAAACGAATAAAAAATTACAAAAGTGTGTGCCTGAAAATATAATACATTATACTTAAAATATACATTAGTATTATTTAAACTACTAATATCGGAAGAAGAAAAAAATGACTCAAATCAACGAAAAAACGTGGAAAATAACTCATCTAGAAAATATATTTGGCTAATTTCATAAACTACTGATATATGATTATTTTGGACCGTTTCCCCTCCTTATTTTCTTATGTTTCATCGTATTTAGTTTTGTTTGGCGTCGGTTTTATCATATTTTGGCCCTCATCTCGTGTACTCTCATACCATTTAATTCCGTCTCAATTCACAGGAAATATGTCAAGACAAGGACGAGACGGGATGAGAACCGAGAACCGTCACAAAAGCTAAACTCAATGAAGAAAGGAAGAAAAGGAGAGGAAGAAGAAGCCAAGGGGCTCAGCCGGCCAAGCCACCGGCAGCCGGTCAGCCGGCTGAGCACCCAAGGCTTATACCAAGGAAGGAAGAAAAGAAGAGAAGGAGCAGAGGGGCTCAGCCGGTCCAAGCCACCGGCAGCCGGCCGGCCGGCTGAGCACCCATTATACTTCATATCAAATCTTGAAAATGGAGGATCATCAGGTGGTCTCAGCCGGTCAAGGCCACCGGCAGCCGGCTGGCCGGCTGAGACCTATTTCACACGAGAAAGTTCAACTTTGAAGTCAGTGGGGCTCAGCCGGTCAAGGCCACCGGCGGCCGGTCGACCGGCTGAGGCGTCCACTCCGCATTTCCACTTCTTTCTTATTTTGAACCCTAAATCTCACCAACCTATATATACCCCTCTCCTAATTCATTTTAGACACACAACCCTAGACACAATAAACCCTAGATTTTAGCCTTCAATATTCCTAATCATTACTCTAATCCTTTGTTAATTAGCACTAATTACTCTAGTTTTCTACTTAGTTATTCTTAGATCTAGTCTTTCCTTTAGTTGTTTTTGAACAATTGGGTTGTAACTTGAAGAGAAGAAGACATTCTTATTTGGTTATTAATCCAAGTTCCATACTTTATTACAAGTTTTGGTATAATTCTTCATCCTTATTTTCATTACTAGTCTTTTAATTACTTGTTCTTGTTTATTTGTTTAGTTTTTATGTTGAATATGCCTTCCTTTGTTTGTTCCATATCAAAGTTTTCGTCTTTAATGTTCTTCATCATTAGTATGAGTGAGTAGTGTTAGACTAGGGGAAGATGGGGGATTTAATGTGAGTTTATGAGTTGATTATGGTAATTGGGCATAAAGATTTAGTCTTTTGTTAGTCTATTTGTTTTGTGCACAAGATGTTTGTTGAAATGCTTGAATGAGTAGTTTGAGTATTTTCTCATGTTTTATTGCTAGTTTGAGTGAGAACTTGAACTTGTATTGTTGTTGTGTGTGTTTTGGATGTTTAGGAAGAGGTTAGGGCGAGAACCCAATCGAACCTTAGACTAGGGCTTGCCTCGCATCGAGAGTTGGAGGCTTGCTCTTTAATCCGTCTTACACCGAGAGGTGGAGACATGTTTAGACTACCTTTAGACTAGTCCTAATCCCCCACCATAATTGACTCATACTTGCATTAATGAACCCATCCACCCTAGTTCCTTTTAATTATTGTCTTTACATCGTATCTTTATCTTCTTGTTAGCCTAGTTTGTTATCATTCATCTTCAACTTGCTACTAGCTAGAACTAAACTAGAACTTAATTAAACCGCCTTAGAACCATAATTACCGTCCCTTGGGATACGACCCTTGCAATACCCAACGAATACTCGTTCGCTTGCGAGGTTAAGTAAAACTCCATCAAGTTTTTGGCGCCGTTGCCGGGGACGGCAATCTTGGATAAGATAGTTTAATTGATTTTAGGCTTAGTTCATTTTTTTTTATTTGCTTGATTTTCCATTTTGTCCTAGTGCATCTATTTGCATTAGGACCATTTGATTCTCTTTTGAGTGTATGAGCAGGTGTTACATCGGTCCACTCTTTCCTCTCGACCGAGAGATAGAGAAAACTTTCCGGGCTAGAAGAAGACACGCTCTTATTTCCTTAAGAGGATCCCCACCCACTCTTATTACCATAAATACTTCACCACCCACAATTGAGCCTTCAACTTCACAAACACCACCACCCACTCTACCACCCCTCATCATACCCACAAACATTCCAATTAACACATCACCCACAAATTCACCCACTTTTTCCCAAAATTCAAACAACACCCACCCACCAAATTCCCCAAATTCCCCAAATTCACCCAATAAACAACCCATTCAACTTAGAGATGGCGGACCAACCCATGGGCTACTACAATAGGCCGGACCCCGATCGGTCTTGCTCGGCTATCAACTACGGAGCCATCGCTCCCAACACTTTTGAACTCCGTCATCATGTCATTTCATTCATTCAACAAGACATCTTTCATGGGTTGAAAAATGAAGATGCTCATGAGCACTTGGTAGGCTTTAAGGAGAAGGTGGGAACAATCAAGAGGAACGGGATCACCGAAGACCAAATCTTGCTCATGCTATTTCCTTTCTCCTTGAAGGAAAATGCAAAGAAATGGTTAAATTCCCATGAACCCGGAACCTTCACCACTTGGGCTAGTCTCTCAAAAGCCTTCATCACCAAGTTCTACCCCCCATCAAAAACCGCAAGAATTCGACATGAGATACAAACTTTCAAACAAAAAGGCTATGAGACATTGAGTGAAGCTTGGGAGAGGTTTCGTGATCTTCTAACCTCTTGCCCTCACCATGGTATCCCGAAATGGTTGACTACTCAAATCTTTTTCCAAACTCTAGAACAAAGATTTCGTGACATGATAGTGGCGGCCTCCGGGGGAAATTTCGATAAGATGAACAATGCCGAAATCACGGAGATGATTCAAAACATCTCCGAGATGGAGAATAGCTATGGTTCGAGGGAGAGCGAGGGTAGGAGTGAAGGGTCTAGTAGACTCGAGATGGAAACCAAACTCAAATTGGATGAACTTTCAAAGAAGTTTGATAACTTGGGTCTAGACAAGGGCAAGGGGCAAATCCACCAACTCCAAAGAGAAAGACCAAGTCAAGATAGAGTGTACTATGTTGAGCAACCAAGATCTCCACCAAGGTCCTACAACAACCAACCGATATGCGATACTTGTGGAGGTGTTGGTCACACATATGAAATATGTCCTTCCTTCCCTCCCGATGATCAATTCCAACAAGAATGCTATGCAATGGAAGGAAACCAACCTAGATACTCTTACCAACGACAAGAGACTTTCTACCGAGCCTTCCCAAATCAAGACCCAAAACTCTCATATGGAGGGCAACCCTTGGATCCCAAGTACCAAGCCCCACAATACCAACCACCTCCCAAGCCCGACCATTCAAGGTCTTACAACAACAACCATGGCCAAAATTCCGATTCTAGGAGGTTTTCCCAACGTGACAATAATCACTCATATGTTCCCCCTCCATTTAGAGAACAAAGAAACTCCAATAACCGTAATCAATACAACAACTTCCAACAACAACAAAATTCCCAACAACAACAAAATTTCCAACAACCTCCACCTCCATGTGAACAATCCAATTCTTCAATTGAGCAAATGCTAAGGAATATGGAAAATAAGGCATCACAACGTGAAGCAAATGCGGAGCAACAATTCAAACTCTTGAGATCCGACATTTCAAACGTCCAAGCCCAACAAAGGAACTTTGATTCTTATTTGGCTAACCAAGGGCCTATCAACCTTCAAAAAGGAGAGCAAATTCTCCCAATGCAAGGCTCTCACCCTAAGGATGGACCACCACACCACCAACAAGCACATGTGGTTGCCTTGAGGAGTGGGAAAGAGTTAGAAGATCCATACAAAGATTATGAGCATGAGCCAAAGAGGAAAAGGGATGTGATGAAAGGAGGAGTTGAGAGTCCACCTCTTTCACCAACAAGTAGAGGTGAGACTTCCAAGAAAGGGAAGGTTGATGAACAAGTTTTGGATGATGAGAACTTTGTGTTAGAGGAAGTGATTCTTGAAGAAGTGGAAAACAAAGAGAAAGAGAAAGAACCCAAGAGAAGTGATGACTCTAAACAAGCCCCACCTCCCAACAAAGCCTACATCCCACCAATGCCATTTCCCCATAGAGAAAGAGCCAAGACCGAGGAGAAGAAATTTTCCAAGTTCTTAGAAATGTTGAAGAAGCTAGATGTTTCACTACCTTTCACCGAAGTAGTGACACAAATGCCCCTTTACACAAAACTTCTCAAGGATGTTCTCACCAAAAAGAGGGGTATTGGAAGTGATGGGATAGTAGCCTTAACCGAGGAATGTAGTGCGGTGTTGCTCAACCATATGCCAAAGAAGTTACAAGATCCGGGTAGCTTTTCAATTCCATGCATGGTGGGCAATGTGAACATTGAAAAAGCATTGTGTGACTTGGGTGCAAGTGTTAGCATCTTGCCACTTCCAATTGCTAAAAAACTCGGCTTACAAGACATGATTCCTACTTCCATGACATTGCAACTCGCCGATCGATCGGTTCAATACCCTAGGGGTGTGATAGAGGATGTACCGGTAAAGGTAGGGAATTTCTACATACCGGCGGACTTTGTGGTATTAGATATTCCGGAGGATCAACAAACTCCAATAATACTTGGAAGACCATTTATGGCAACCGGGGGAGTAATGATTGATGTGAAGAACGGAAGACTCTCTTTCAATGTTGGAGGCAATGTAATTGAGTTTTCCTTGACGGGTATCTTGTCTAAGCCAATGTTCGAGAGTGCTTACTCGGTGGATATTTTAGAAGATGTTATCCAAGACACTAATGAGTTATGTTCGGGGGAGGTTGATGATGAGGATTATGAAGCTCTACCACCATTCCTTAATGAAGATGAGGGTAAGAACCCTCCAAAGGTAGACCTTAAACCCTTACCCCCCTCCCTTGAATATGCTTATCTTGATGAGGACAAGGCACTTCCGGTGATTGTCAATGCTAACCTAGACCTTGATCAAAAAGAAAAACTTTTAAATGTCCTTAAGATCATGATAAGCATTCATTTAGTCACATTTTTACCTCATTTTCGTCCCCATTTTGGTCCGTTTACACGGATTTGCGTGTCTTTAATTGCATTTTATTTCCCGATTTCCCGCGCTATGAATATTGATCTCAATTTGCAGGAATTAAGGCGGAAATGAGGAAATCGGTGCATAAAGACATTGCATGAGTCGGGATTCGAAGATGAGTTGAAAAATGAAGAAATATGTCATCAGGTGGCCCAGGCCGGTCCCCAGACCGGCGGCCGGCCAACCGGCCCAGACCACCGCTCTATAATTGAAAGAAGTTGAAAAGTGAAGAAAAGGCCCCAGGTAGCGCCGGCCGGCCTACCGGCGGCCGGTCGACTACCCGGCCTGCGCCTACATCAGAAGCCACATGAGAGGGTTTTGGTGCTCCAGGCCGGTGGGGGACCGGCGGCCGGTCGACCGGCCCAGACCTCCATTTTCCCATACTTAGAAGATTTTGAAGCATTTTGAAGGCGAGTTTCTGAAGACACTGTTGTGTCCCAGGCCGGTCAGAGGACCGGCGGCCGGTCGACCGGCCGGGAACACAAGACTAAAAAATTCACCTCTTCTTCTAATTTTTTCCTTAATTTCGAGAGACCTATATATACCCCCCCTTATTATTTTGTAAGCAGTTTTTAACATTCCTTTTAGCACGAAACCCTAGAAATTTGTAACCCAAATCAATCCCTAATTACTCTCCTAATATTTCCCTAATCTAGTTTAGTTTCTCATTTCAAGTTGTTGAATCTAGTATTTCATTTCATTTTTGAGGTTTGTATTGAAGACTTGGGTGAAGACATTCCCCCATATTCATCAATATAAGTTTTGTTTGGTATTAAATTTCTCACCTTTTTTATTGTTTATGCATTTAATTTCCATTTCTAGTTTATAGTTTATCTTTTGATTGTTTTCGTGATTTCTCTCATAGTATAATGGTGATTGAACTCCCCCTTCCCTTTAGTGCTTTGATTTCCTTTACCATGTGTGAGTAGATTATCCTCTAGGGTTTCGGGGAGCCTAAGGGTGGATCATGTGGGGTATTAGGTTGGTTAATTAGCAAGTTTGTGGTAAATGATTTGGGTATTGCCCATATGAACACCAAGTGTTTGATGAAATGTGTGAACGAAAGTTACCATTTTATCAAGCATGGTTTGATCTTCTCTTAAGCGACGGTCGTAGAGGCGATTAGACTAAGTGTTTATATGGGTGATTTGAGACAAATGCGATAGCTTGTTGATGATTATCGATTGTTGAGACATTGGCAATCGATTTTACTCGAATTATTTACCCCTTTCGCTAGTTACCCGACTAACCCATTAAATCCCCCTAAGGTGAACCCTTTACCCTAGTCTTTCCCCTAATTGTTTTCATCTTTATTACTTAGCAATTACTTGTTTTTCCTAGTTTTTAGTTAACTTTCCAATCCGTCATATTTTAGGCTAGAATAGGATTCAATCGAACTAGTAGTTGACCTCCCCCATCCTCGTGGATTTCGACCCCTTTATACTACTTTTATTGGGTTATTTTTGATGCTTGTTTTGACGACAAACCGGTCATCAAATGACGCCGTTGCCGGGGATGGCGTAAGGAAACTCGTAGTTTGTTTTGTGTCTTAGATTTAGCCAAGTTACTTGTTGTTTTTGTTGGTTTTTAGTTGTTAGATTATTTGTAGAGTGCCTTGCATTATTGTCTTTCCCTAGGGTGCCCAAAAACACACTAGGAGTCTAACTTGTTTTTGAGTTGCTTTGAGTGCATGCCTAGAGGTGAAGGTTTGTTCTTGAGCCATCCGGAACCCGAAAGGTTGTTTAGGACTCTCCGTGCCAATACACTTGCTCGGGTTAGGAATTCAAGAAGAGTTAGCCATCAACAAGCCAATACTTCAATTGCTTCTACATCCACTCCAACAATCGATTACCCCCAAAACAACACCATTGAACCCATATTTGAAAACCCCTTCTACAATACACAACAAAATACACCACCAAATTCACCACCTACAATACCTCAACAACAAAATCAACCACAAATGACGACTCTACGTGATCGTAACCGTCCCAACCACGATGATACCCAATCTCCAATCAATTTCGGTGTCTTGGCCCCTAATAATTTTGAGATTCACCCGTCTCAAATGAATTCTATTGAGCGGGATAGCTTTGGAGGCCTCCCGGATGAAGATGCTCATGCCCACTTGAGAAAATTCAAAAGTAGGGTTGGAATCATGAAAAGGAATGGGGTGCCCGAGGAAACCCTTTGCCTCATGTTGTTCCCATTTTCCCTCAAGGACCGGGCGGAGAGGTGGTTGAATAACCATCCTCCAAACACTTTCACCACTTGGGATGGTTTGGCTAAGGAGTTTCTAAGTAAGTACTACCCCGCCTCCAAAACGGCGATGCTAAGAAACGAGATTACCACCTTCCAACAAGAGGATGGAGAGTCCTTGGGAGAAGCATGGGATCGGTTCATTGATTTACTTGCCCGATGCCCTCACCATGGAATTGCGGATTGGTATGTCACCCAAACCTTCTATCAAACTCTCCTCCCTCAAACCAAGGCCATGGTGAATGCTTCCGCGGGGGGAAGTTTTGATCATTTAAATGACCAACAAGGGGCGGCATTGATTAAGAAGATGGTTGAGTCGGAATCTAGTTATGGTACTAGTTCTAGAGGAAATAGCTTGAGAAGGAGTTCTAAGTACCCAAGTGAGAACTTCTCAAATGCGGATACCAATGCCAAGATTGATTTGCTCACACAAACTTTCACTAAGGGTTTTGCCGAGCTTCAAAAAGCTCAAAATCAAAGTCAAGGTCATCATGTGAATGAAGCTAGTGGGTCTTATGCACCTCCCATGGTGGAAGCTTATCAAACCCCCACTTGTGAAATTTGCAATGGATATGGACACACCTTTGAAGTTTGTGGGAACAATGTCTCTTATAACAATGAAGGTGCAAATGATTATCAACATGTGAATGCTTTCCAAGGTATGAACAACAACCCACGGCCCTCAAGGCCTCAATTCCAAAATCAAGGAGCTTATAACCCAAATTCAAATTTCTATCATCCAAGCTCAAAATTTCACCCAAACATGAGTTACAAAAGCCAAAATGTCTTAAACCCTCAACACACACAAACTCAACCTTCCAACCCTCCGGGTTTTTCCCAACCTAGAGGAGGAGGTCAATTTTCTAGAGGAAACTATAACAATCAATTCAACAACTCTCAACAAGGTCAAGGATCCAACCAATTCCAAAATCAACACTTCAATGATCAAGGTTACAATAACCAAGGTAACTTCCAAAACCAAGGTAATTGGAATCAAGGTCAAGGAAATTGGAATCAAAATCAAGGGAACCAAAACTTCAACAATCAAGGCCAAGGTAATTTTTACCAAGGCAATCAAAACAATCAAGCAAGTCAAGGGGTTCCCGATCAATCTTTCCAAGGCCAAGGGCCAAATTTCAACAACAACCAAGGGTCAAATTTCAACAATCAAGGTTCAAGGGGGCAACAAGGGAATTTTAACAACAATCAACAAGGAAACTTCAACAACAACCAACAAGGAAACTTTAACAATCAAAGAAACAACAACCAAGGGTCGAGTAGTCGGAATGACTATGCTTTTGCCCTTCCTTTGACAAATCAACCTCACCAAGAGAATGATCCTTCAATAAGTGAAGTTTTGCAATTAGTCAAAAACATGGAAATCCAAAACAACTTGGCTTTGCAAAATGTCACTAATGCTCACAAAAAGGAGGTGAGAGAATTAGAAGCTAGGCTAGCTTCTCAAGCCTTGAATAATCCTCAAAGGCCTCCGGGAGGTCTACTTGCTCAAGGGAAAAGCTCCAAGGATGCTTCATCAAGCCATCATGCATGTGCGGTGACTTTAAGAAGTGGACTAGTGCTTGATAACCCCTACATGGACATGATGAATGATGAGATTCCAAATGGTGAGCATGTTGAGGAAGGAGAAGAATTTGAAGAACCCATTGTGACTCCTACCTTGGAGTTAAAAGATGATGGAAAGGGTGAAGATGATCAACCCAAAGAGGGAGAAGAAGGGTATGTCGAAATTATGCCTTATGAAGAGGAGATGAACAAGGATGTCAATGATGACGGAGTAGAGGTACAACCACTAGCAAGAGCTAAGGTAACCAAGAAAACCCCCATTCCAAAGGTATCTTTTAGTTCTCCACTTGTTGTTTCCGATATCCCCTACCCCTCTAGAGCATTGAAAACTAAGGAAAACTTCAAGTTCACCCAATTTAGAAAAATGCTTGAGGGACTTGAAGTGACCTTACCTTTCACCGATGTTATATTGAACATGCCCACTTACTCAAAATTTCTAAAAGACATCTTGACTCATAAGAGAACGTTGGGTACCCAAGATGTTATGATTATGGAGGCGGAGTGTAGTGCTCTCCTCATTAATCCTAACTCTTTTAAAATGCCAAAAAAACTTGGAGACCCCGGAAGTTTCTCTATCCCTTGTGTTGTGGGGGGAGTCATGATTTCAAGGGCATTATGTGACAATGGTGCAAGTGTAAGTGTCATTCCCTTAACTATTGCTAAAAGAATTGGACTTGAAATTTTAACCCACACTTCTATGACTCTACAACTAGCGGATAGGTCCGTTAAGCAACCTTTGGGTGTGCTTGGGGACGTACCCGTTAAAGTTGGCAAATTTTTGATCCCCACGGATTTCGTTGTCCTAGATATCCCGGAGGATAGCCACACTCCCATCATCCTTGGTAGGCCCTTTTTGGCTACCGTAGGAGTCCTCATTGATGTGAGGGACGGGCGGCTAACCTTTAGGGTGGGAAACGAAACCCTTGAATTTAATCTTCCACATCTAGTGAAGGGACCAATGTTTCACAAAGCATGCTCGGGAGAAGTCATTGAAGAAGTGGTTGAGAAGGTGCATGAAGAGGAGAAGTATGAAGAAGAAGCTCTACAAGTGGCACTCCATGATGAGGAGATGGGAGATGACCACGAGGTAGATGATGAACTAATGAAGAAGGTGGAGGGCCTTCTCCCTCCACAGGTACAACTTAAGCCCTTACCTCCCTCACTTAAGTACTCTTTTTTAGGTGAGGGAGAGACTTATCCCGTTATCATTAATGCTAATTTAAGTGAAGGCCAAGAACTTAAACTTTTGAAAGTCTTGAAAACTCATAGGGGTTCACTTGGATATAGCATTGATGATATCAAAGGTTTAAGTCCTAATCTTTGCATGCATAGGATTGTCTTGGAGGAGGGTAGCAAACCTAAGGTAGATGGGCTACGTAGGTTGAACCCTAAGATGGCGGAAGTGGTTAAAAGTGAGGTTATGAAGTTTTTAGAGGCCGGGATTATCTACCAAATAACCGATAGTTCTTGGGTGAGCCCCGTCCATGTAGTGCCCAAGAAAGGAGGGGTGACTATGGTGGAACAAGAGGATGGGACTCTCTTAGCCTCTAGACCCGTGACCGGGTGGCGGATGTGCATTGACTATCGCAAATTAAATGCCGCCACCCTCAAAGACCACTACCCCATCCCCTTTATTGACCAAATGCTTGAAAGGTTGGCGGGGCATTCTTACTATTCATTTCTAGCTGGTTATTCCGGGTTTTTCCAAATCCCCATACACCCGGAAGACCAAGAGAAAACCACATTCACTTGTCCCATAGGAGTTTATGCTTATAGGAGGATGCCCTTTGGGCTTTGTAATGCTCCGGGGACTTTCCAAAGATGTATGACGGCAATTTTTGCCGATTTTCTTGAGAAGAGTATGGAGGTCTTCATGGATGACTTTAGTGTCCATGGAGACTCATTTGATCTTGGACTTTTAAATTTGTCTCATATTTTGCAAAGATGTGAGGAGCACAACCTTGTCCTCAATT
>JAIUZE010019571.1:0-38133 GCA_022085475.1 Heliosperma pusillum
CTCTTTCCTTATTGGGTAAGTCGGGTTTTTTTCCCTCTTTCCTTTTTTGGATGTGGGGTTATGTGTTTTGTGTGGTCTAAATTCATTTGTATGTGGGGTAGTGTGTTTTGTGTGGTCCAAATTCATTTCCTTAATTTTTGTGTAAAAGGGAAAGGGGAAGAAATGAGTGACTAGGAGGGAGTATATTCAAAACATTAATATTATAAGTCACTACGTAAAATTATACGACAAACAAACTACCGGAATTATTATAATTGAAAACCGTAAACCAAATTCACAAAGAACATCCAGCAAGGGCCAGGCGGTCAGGTGGACTGGTTGCCGGTCTACCAGCTAAGGCCAATAGTCATATGAAAAGCCAATATGAAACAACAGCATGTCCCAGCCGGTCAGGTGGACCGGCTGCCGGTCACCCGGCTGGGACCAAAGGCATTATGGAAAATCAAAGGGAAAAGAGGGGTGTCTCAGCCGGTGGTCTGACCGGCTGCCGGTCGACCGGCTGAGACCCAAGTCATACTTCAAAATCACGTAAAAATGTAACAAAATACAGCCACTTCCCCAGCCGGTGGTCTGACCGGCTGCCGGTCGACCGGCTGGGGTCCATATGCACGAAATTCACCATTTTCATTCCATGCTCAACATTCATCAATTATCGATTATCAACATAAATCATAGATTCTCATATAAATTCTCAACAAATAATATATATCATCATCAACATAATTACCAAACTCACTAACCATATTCTAGATACGATTCCTAGCCTAGAAATGACATAAAACACGTAAATGATACCGAGTAACCCTTCACCGTTACCTTTAAGCGTCTTCACTACTCGTCAAGCTCCTCTTCAATTAGAAAATAGTCTTTGTCGGAATCTTGGAGGTCACTACCTACAAATAGATCATAAAAGACGAATAAAATTCATCTTGAGAAAGACAGAAAGTTTGAAAAGCGAGAAAGACGATGATTTTAATATCAATACGGATAGAGGAAGGTAAGAGGGGAAGAATGAGACGAACTTACGTGAATTTAAGCAAAGAACGAATGAGCTACGTTGATTTTAAGATCGGAAATATTATGGAGGCAAGGGTTTGGTTTTGCTTAAGGAAGAAGTAAGGTTGAATTTGTGTTTGTGTGAATGAGAAATAGGTTAAGGGAGTATGAGTATGTATGAGGAAAAAAAAGTCAATAAAAGTCAAACTCGCCTTAAGACGGGATTCTCATGGAATCTCGCGGAAATTCCAAATACGAACTCGAAAATTCTAAATTCGACTCGGAATAAAAAATTCTAAATTAAAACTTAAATTCACTGAAAAGTATTCTTAAAATATTTTCATTATAAAAAATAGGGTACATTTCCGGGTGTTACATAAACATTAAGCATTCTAATATAACATTTATATTATTTAATCTTATTTAATCATATTACAATAAGATATATTTCTCACTTGTAAACTTGTTCTGTTCAAGGGATTAATTAATCTGTATCATTATACAATTAATTAACTTTCATGATTATGCAATCGTCCTTTCGGTATGACCTCAAGGGATCAACTGATCACCACCGTCATACGACAGTAATGTCAAACTCTAGTAAGCCAATCATTACCGATTAATGTGGATCAGTTGAATATAATGTTAAGCATCCCTTTGTATTCTCGTTAATGAGATTTAATTAAGTGATCGCACTATTGTTGAGGACACTTACTCCAACACCTAGTCTTTTTTCAAATTTCAAACAAAACTGAAAAAAAGAGCACATGCACCTTTTATTAGTCACTTGTTCTTCTTTTTAACCTTAAATAGTAGAATGAACTCAAAATACTTTAGGTCGTATCTCTTTAGTGTAGATCACTCGACCTCATAAAATAAGCCTTAATAAGGGCGTGCATTTACCACCCTTTCCATATCTTGTGGTGTGAAAATTCCTTGATCGTCGTGTCTCTAGGTTACCTCTAGGTGTGGAGACTCCATCCTTTCTACCTGATTCGTCAATTCCTATATGACTACCAAATAAAGACAAATTTTATACTATGCCAAACAACTATATACTCTATCCATGGGTGCTAACAAACTAGCTCACCCGAGGGTCAAACCAAAATTTTAGCACAATCGTGCCTAAAACTATCAAATCAAAAAAAACAGTCCAACGACGACTATCAAATCAAAAACAGTACAACAACTTCAAATCGAAAAAACAGCCGAACGATTTCAAATAAAAAAACGGTCAAAGGAGGACTATCAAATAAAAAAAACAGTCGAACGACGACTATCAAATCAAACACGGTCCAAATCAAAAACGGTCCAAGAACGACTATCAAATTAAAAACATGCCAACGATTCTGAAATCAAAAAGAGTCCAACGACGACTATCAAAATCAAAAACAGTCCAACAACGACTATCAAATAAAAAATAGTCCAACAACGACTTCAAATCAAAAATAGTCCAACGACTTCAAATCAAAAAATCTTTCAAGTCAAAAATTACAAACAAAAAAAATCACTCCAATAGTCATATTTCAGACGAATCAATTCGCAGTTACCATGTCTCCATACCCTTTGGGAAGATTCTTTCATTCATTCAACTGAATGAGAGAGATACACAGATGTCCAGTGTCTTCTAACACCATTAGAACCTTCCACTCCATTCCATTTCTTATCACGCTTGTTTAGCATCTAAGAATTTGATGGATGTACACTAAGCTTATACAGTCATAAAAGTGTTTTGTTTCTATAATATTAGTTTTGCGTAATTTGCCAAGCTTGTTACTGTAAAGAGGGCAAAACTCATTCAAATTCTCAGGCAAAACGTGTCTCGCGTAACCCACGTGTTGCTCATATGAGACGAACTAAACCGGCCCCTGGCCAGTTAAAATCAATGTCACTATGCTCTTGCACTTTGACATTTGGAAATCCTTATATCCTCATGTCATCAAATAAACGGAATTGTACTTCCTTTAGGAGCAAGTCGAAAGCACATGCTACCTTTTTCTAAGTTCATTACAAGCTCTTGCTTCGAACAATTATTAAACCCTTTCGAACTACGCACAGGGTTTGATTTCATTTTCATGAATACGTAGGCAATCCTTCACAGGATTCAACCCGTTATTTTAAATGTTTGCTTTTCAAGGCGGAAGACGACACGGACGCCAAATGAACACACTTATTCATTTTGTTTCATTTTTTTAGGGGAATCATTTCACTCCTCTCTCTCCATATCAAATATTCACACATGTCTGGTCATTTCAATCTCTTATACATTTCCTTCAAAACTTCTTTTAAGGGGGTAGCCTGTTTTGCGCCAGTTATGGCCACCAATATGGTACATGTAATTATGTGATTTACATTATGTTATTTCTATGTCAATTTCGGTAGCATGAGGGCAGAAACCGTCGTCTACCAAAACCTCTTTTTAAACTAACCTGCAGGAACAAGAAGAACACTCAAGAGCAAAGAGACCTCAACTATATACATCAAACTGGGGGCACTAGCCCAAAACAAAAATTCTTCAATAGACGATCATACGTCATTTTTAATATAAAAAAAATCAATTCAAAATTGACGATCGTTTGTCACTTCTTAAATTAAATCAAAACAAATACCTCGAGGTAAACAAATACTTATCAAATTAAGACAAGCCCTCATATTACCTCGATCTCATACACAGATCAAATAGCTCTTTAATTGACGATCGTTCATCACTCCTCAAATCAACAAAAACCAATTCAAACACACAAAAAACAACAAAAACAAACACCTCGTGGTAAGCTGAGGGTTTGACGCATGCAACTTTGATCTCTCTTCAAAATCAAATCAATCCAAACAAAAATTTTCAATTGACGATCATTCGTCACTTTTCAAATCAAATCAATTCAAACAAGTCTTTAATTGACAATCATTCGTCACTTCTCAATTCAATTCAAAAACAGGAAAAAAAAAACATAAACAAGCAATGCTCTGGACCCACTTTTCAGACATACAATCCGTAGGCCCGTCTTATATCATTAATATTTTAACTTTTCTTTCTTTGTAAAATATATCCGTATTTTATTTAGCAACGAATCGGAATCTACCGCAATTGCATAAAGAAACGCGGAAATCTTTCTTTCAAAGTAGAAAACTGCTTGGGAAATGTCGCAGCGGGAGCTGCACCTCTTCCTCAGCTCGCTTTGCCTGTTTCCGAAATATTTTCTAGATTTCTTTCCGTGTTCGACTTCTTCCAAAACTCTTCGGATTTCTCTCTATAAAAGGAGAGGTTCGTGCTCACTTTCAAGGCACGCGTCTGTTCCGCCCCTTCTTTCTTTCTAATTGCATTCTAGACCTTGCTCTAAGCATTTTGACATCTACGTGCTTGATCAATCAACCATGTAAGCTCATATCCTTCTGGGTTCCCTTCACGTTTGCATTTGACCGACCAATTTGACCACTACACCTTAATCAATCAATCATTCACTCGATTTTAATCCTCTTACGAGGGCACTTTCTTTACATTCGAGTCAAGCTGTCGCTAAAACGTAACTTTAGTTCATCTCTCGTTTCGTCAATATGTAAGTCTGAGGGTGTAAAATCCCGTCTTTTATTCATATTTTATTTATTTCATCTAATGTAAGATTCATGTCGGAAGTATGTCAAAACCTTTCAAAACTTCTTTTAATTAGTCTTTCCATTTTATAATAAGTCGTCTTTTATCATAGTCTTTTATTTAGATGTTAATCCTTGACTTAGATTCCTAATAATTGATATTAGTGGGTATTAAGTCTCGTAATTTAATTAATCAAATCACTTTCACTCGATTCATAAACTCATAATTAACCACAAACACAAACGAACATTAACTGATTGCGATTCTGGCTTCACAACCAGAACCCAACTCAAGAACAGACGCATGGGTTGTTGCGCCTCTTCCAGAGGGCGCACCAGTTGTTGCGCCTGTTCTGGGTTAGATTCTGTCTCTAATCTTCTATTATCGTTTCGACGTAGCTTTAGTCATGTATTTAATCAACTATTAACTCTAATTTCACTGTTAATCCGCCTTTAGATTTTCTAATTCTTTCTTTTCTTTAAACCTTTATTTTGGATATATTTCCGACATATATAATGTAAATCAGTTGTAATTCTATTTAATCATTGTATTGTATGATTTATTTGCCTTTCATATGTAATCAATCCTAATTCCTATTTCGACCCAATTGATTATTAAACGACATGTTAACCGACATAGCTAGCTCACATGCTAGGATTAAATTGTGGATGTTGCATTGCATGCATATAACCGACTACATATCGAGTACAAAAGAGTTTCCCTAATCATTAGTAAAGGCCTATATCGAGACGGGCGGGATTAGGTGTTCGGTTAACGAACTTCCTCATACGTACCCTCACCCCTTACTCCAGTTCTCTGTGAACATCCGTGCTCATTGGCATCCGCTAGAGTCATTCTAGACATAGAATGCTAAGGGTAACGAGTTCTTAGTATTCGTGTCATTACTTTGTGTCTTGACATGGCATGATGTATTCAAACAGTTCCAACTTCCCTCAAAAGTTGGTGGCGACTCCACATATGTGTAACGCTACGCTTGTCCCTCGTTTCTCCATCAGTGGTTCCCCGTGCACCACAACTTGGAAAGGATCGTGAATCCGTGTATCACAACCTCCAAGCTCGGACCAACTCTGCAAAGGCTCCTCCCCAAATGAGGGCCTTCTCTTCCTCGGTCAACTTCTCATACGCCTCCATCATGGTCGTGTAACCAGAAAAAGACCTCATGTTCCTGGCTTCCTTAAATTTTAATCGAAAAAGTCATTCAACATTTTATATTTCAAAAGAAGTGGCAATCAGATATGGAAGATGACAAATCAACACAAAAAACTTACCATGCTCCGTGCCGTCCTGTAGGACAGGTGGCTCTCTGCTGCCCAAATGAGATGTCTACCACCCCATCTCTCAACCCACTCGGGTATGCTCGCCAAGTGGTGTTCACCTCGTCCATGGTAATCCTCCTCGGAACCTCATCCTCAGCCGCCCCAGTCTCCTATACCACCTCGGCTGGTATATCTTCTCCCACACGAGAAGAAGAAGGCTCAGGGTCTATGTCCATGGGAATTCTCCCTGACGTAGAAGGAAAGTCACCTGCACATGTCAACGTGTAAAATATTTCAAGCAAATCCTCAGCGGTTTCAAACAATGTCAAGTACATTTTTAAGCGTTTCAAGTCATTTTCAAGAAGTTTTCTGGTTATCTTTGACCATTCCTTCGAAAACTTGACTACACACGTAGGGTAGGGGTCAACTCAAGTCTAAATTCAAAGCCTAACTATGGGTTTGAGCAGAAAATTCGACAGCATTTTGCTATAATAACGGTTATGCCCTAGAAAAGCGTCCTGCAGAGACCGTCGCAAACTAAAAATCTAATGCTACAACAAGTTTCCCCATTACACAAGGGGTCCCAAACACCAAGTTTCATCCAAAATGAGCTACCGTAAGGGGGTTTTCGAAGCGGTTTTTGAGGTAATGAGTATACATCTCATATGTTCAAAATTCAACGAAAACGAAAAAAGAATACATCGCTATGTTCCTAAAAAGGCCAATTATTCATTTCTAAAGTCCATTTCTACCATACAAATCCAATGGAGGAAGAATCCCTAATTTTCGAGTTATTTGGGGAATGGAACCCTAATTTCAAAATCAAAATCAAAATCAATCAAATATAAGCAACTAAAACGAGATTGGAATGCATACCTCGATTTGTCATAGCTTATGGAATAATTTGATCAAGATTTCCGCAAACTTGGTGGAGCTTTGAGAGAATTGTTTGAGTTTTATGATTTTCGAATGAATGATATTACCTCCGTCTGATCGCGTCTTTATCAGACAGGGAAAAACTTGGGAAGGAACGCAGCAATAGATGCGCTTCTTGTAACACCCGCAAATGTACCCTATTTTTATATTAAAAATATTATACGGATACTTTTCAGCGAAATTTTAGTTTTAGTCTAGAATTAAATTTCCCCTGTCTAATTTAGAAAATCCGAGTTCATTTTCGGACTCTACTCGAAATTTCGTGTGAGTTACGCTTTAAGGCGAATTTTGGGCTTTTTCCCTCAACTTTTTCCACTCAATCACCTTATAACCCTAACTCCCTCATTTTTCCACTCATCTTCTTCACTCACCTCTTCTTCCTCATACAAACCACCAAAACCCTAAACTCCATTTATGAATCAATTTGGATTCATCACTACTCCTTCATTACTTACTCAAATCCGCTAAATTTCGTCTTAATCTTTCCCTCTCATCGTCCTCTATCTTAATTGGTAATAAAATTACCGTCTTTCTCACTTTTCAATTTATTCGTCTTTCTCAAAGGTGAATTATATTCATCTTTTGTCGTCTTTTTATAGGTGGAGACCTTCAAGACCCCGACAAAGGTTACTATCTAGTGGAGGAAGGCTTAGAAATCGATTAAAGACGCGAAAAGGTAACGGTGAAGGGTTACCCGATATCAATACGTGATTTAATGTGTTTTTGATGTAACAGACCTTTCACGAGCGTGAAATGTAAGTCACAGTCGTGAAACTCATGTCACGAGCGTGACATATAAGTCACGGTCGTGACGACTACAGTTTCACTGCACTGACTCCTTTTCGTAAAATGATCATATCTCCTTCGTTACTTGCTTATTTTGGTCTTGTGACCTACCGTTGGAACCGTAAGAGAATAAGCTATCACCTCCATTTGGAATTTCTTCATTTACATGTCTATAACTCTAGTCATGACCGTTTGAAGTGGACCCTTGTTTTAGTTGGTTTCCAAACTTGTTGTTTTGAGATAAGATCTATGTTTCTTATTTATTATGCTTCATAAACTTGTTCTAATGCTTATGTATCATGTGTTGATTCATTTTTATCATAGTTAAATTTATATAATTCCCTATTCTCATGTTTTGTGATGGGTTTTCATATATCCCACTTTGAGTCGGTTTTACACATGTTACGGTTTGAGCACTATTTGTTATGTGCTTTATACTCTCATTCCCCTGGCTACCTCCACGTTAGTGTATCCTTACTGCTTAAGTGCATGTGTTAGTGGGCATATGACGACGTTGTTGGGAGACGAACGCTTTGCGTTGATCGACCCTGCCGTCAAATGTTGTATACTTCCGAGGTGGTGTCATTGCATGTAGCGTACCACTTGTTATGATGCTTGTGCTCTTTTCCGCCTCTTTCGTGAAGGTTGACGGAATTTGGGGTACTCGGCATCTATGATTGACCGAGTCTTGGATGCGAAATGTTTATCGCATGTCGAATCGGAAAATATTACTCCAAGAGTTTCGCCAGGTTTAGACTAGGACCGTACTATTATCGTCGTCCTACCGGGAGGAAATTAGTATACATATACGAAATGTATTGAATCGTGTATGCGTTCAGGGAAATGTCTTATCCCGTGGATGCGATTTTAATCATACTTGCAATGTACACGGTGCTAGTGCGTGTCATTTACCGTGAGAGATGTTGTCAACGTATTGTACGTTTGGTTGGATGAATATATGATTGGTTTATTTGTGATCTTTGGATGACTTGGCATGGTTTGTTTGTCGAGTCTCACTTATCAAACTTATGCCGCTAACGGTGAGAGGTAAGCCCTAGTGAGTGTATGGTTGCCTAAGAGTGTCATCCCTGAGTCTATCTATAATATGATGGTTACGGTTTTGTACTACATGCTCCGATATCTTTATATATTGAATTGCCTATTTATCCTTCTCGTATTTCACATGTATATTTATATATGCATGCTTCTACTTTCGTATTTCCGTTTAAGTATGTTATTTGTGATATGGCTGGGAGAACCCGGAGTTACTCCCCACTGACTGTGGCATTCATGTTTTCATGGATGAACAGGTTGCTTGGATGGATTTTGCTTGTAGTTTTTGGGTTCGGGTGTGAGCTAGCGGGCGTTGGCCTCGACGATTCACCCATAGACGCTATTAGCTAATTGCTAAACAACTTTGATATTTGATCACGTTTTGAGAGACTTCGTCTCTTTGTAGTATATTCCATTTTAGTTTGTATCTATTTGACATTCCTCGTATTTGTTTTATCTTGGTATGTAAAAAGTTTTAAAAACACCGTATTTTCCGCTTTATAAATCACATGCTTGTTATGTTTTATTTCTGCATTCGCGAGGGTTGTCACTGTTGGTATCAGAGCCTAAGACGCTCCCGACGGATACACGTGAACCCTAAATTTAAATTACTTGACCTTGAAATAATAAATGAGAGATCGGTAGACTTAAGGACCTAAGTTGGTAGTCTTTGGTGTACTTGATGTTTGTTTTGTTCTAACTTGTTCGTTGATTGTGTTGAGTGATGTTATGTTTGTTTGTATCTACCGTCATGAGGTGGATTATGAGTTACCTAGTAGAAGTATCCTCTGTCGAAGATTGAAGATTGACAAGCCTAATTGAAGTGTATTTCTTCCTCATCTATGATTTCTCTCGTCCTTAATGTATCATGCTCTCTTCCTTCTATCTAAGAGCTTCTTTATCATCTCACTTCTTTTTGCCTTGGAAATTACTCTTGTTACTTTCCTCCTCCTTATCAATTTGTACCCTCAACTTCCTTATGTGACCTTTTGTGGACACCATAACCTTTTGTTTGTGGTATATTATACTTGGTCGGAAGAATTTTGGACCTTGTGGAATCTTAGTGTTGATAGAATGAATTTGGGATTTGAGGAAAATGGTGTAGATCTAAGTTCACCCCTTAGTGTTGAGTGGTTGTATCTCTGAGGAAAGGTGGTAAGATAAGTTCGATGATTTTAATGCTTAATGCTTGCCATGACTTATGTGTGAATAGTTCATGGTATTGGATGGTGTAAGGTTGAATGAGTTGGCTAGGACTCTTTAACCCATTAGTGATTTAATCTTTTGAACTTAGGAGTTTGAATGATGCCTTGAGGTGTAAAATGCTTTTGAGACTGGGTGACTTATTGTGGATTCTAGTATATGTGTTAGAATATACGCTTAGTGGAAAAGTACTTGGCTATAATTCTTGAATTTAAAAATATGATCTTATATCATGGTATCGGAGACTTGGTTGAGGTAGTAAGTCGTCATGATAGATTAAACCATGTTACTTAAGGATTATGGCATGAGTGGAATTTGATTAGATTGGCTATGACGGTGATGCCTTAAGATGTTGATGATGACGTTTTGTTCGGTGTTCTACCTTGTGGGCCATTGGAGTTGAAAGGATATAAGTATGAAGAATTCCTTGTTAGACCTTCGGTTTTGAAACCTTTGAGAATGTGTCAAATTTTGGAGTTGAGAGAATGTTACTATGCTTGAGTTGCAATTCCGCAATTGGGATTCCGTGCTATATGAAAGGATGGATGAATTGGGTTGTAATCGATTTGTTAAATCTAGGTGTACCTTACTTTGATCATTTGTGGACCGAGGGTCCCTTGTAAGAGACCTTTGTTATTGGGATGAGTTGCTTTGCTATCACCCTAAGTCTGAAAGAAGAAATTTTGTGGATTAAACCTTAAACCTTTACTCGTTCCATTATCCCTTTTTATTTCCATTCTTCAATGTTTTTGTCAAGATTGATCTTTAAGAAATCGCATGCTCGTATCTTATTTCTTACTCGGATACCGTCATACCTCTACTATCTGCTTTGTCTCTTTCTTGACCTCGTTATTTTCAGCGTTCCTCTCTTGTAATCTCGTGCCTGATTATTCTCGTGTTCTCCTTGAGATTCCTTATCGTTTCCTAAGTCGTTGCTGCTTCATCGTTTCTCTAGTGGATTGGATATCCCGTTTGTAAGGCTCAGGGAATAAGTGTAATGTATTTTGGAATTCTTTAGCTAGAATATGTGTCTTTGGATTGAGCAAATTTCATGTTGTATTTGATCATGGGAAATAGGACTTAAGCTCTAGGATGAATCCTAATAGTGATAATGTATCCTCTCTTAGTGGTTTTAGATTTGGAGCTTGGTATTGTAGTGTTATTTTGAGAATTGAGTGGATCATGAAAATAGTTCGTTGATGTTGGGTATTATAACGGTTGCTTGGGATATCATTTGGGAATTAGATGTCTCTAATAGATGGATTCTAAAAGAGGCTTTGCTTTAGGGTAATTAAGTCAGTAAGCAAAGTTTGAGGAGTATTGTTATAAATGAAAATCGATTCATTTTTAGTTTTAGATGAACTAGATGATTTGAATGGTTGTCTGATTGCCAAGTGATTGGTCATTTGTGGTTTGGAATTAGTAATTCTCTTTTATTCGTAAGGAATCATAGTTTGAGATTGAGAAATGTTCGTTGCAAGCTTTGGATAGTGAGTGCTCAGTTGTTATGGATTATAGAGTTAGAATGCTGAACCCATTTATCTTGAGGATTAGTAACCACCATAGTTTGCTAATGTGACTATTTATATTTGAGGCTTCGAGCGTAGTAATGATCGAATTAAGGATGTTATGGCGTATTAAAGAATTATTATAATCGATAATGGATTGTGGATTTTTCCTTGTCGTGAGATCTGGGATGAGGCTAGTTGGATCTTAGATAATTATGTTTGTTGCTTTGATTGTGATTGTTATAAATAATGCTTATGGAGTTTGGCGATTTAGGATGGTTAAAGTGTAATTGAGGTAAGTTTCATCCTCTTGAGGACTAGTTTATTAGTAGAGTTAGTGATGTCGAATTCTTGTAGATCTTCATGCCGACTTCATCGTGATCTTCCTATCCCTAAGAGTTTGATTTGTTTCGTTTTTGCGTGTTTTGTATATATTTTGTTACCCTGAATTGTGTGTGAGATGTGCGAGTCGCTCTATGTACGTGTAATGCCTTCTTATTCTGTTTTTATCTTTGAGAAAACCTTCGATTTTCCATATTGTATTTCTAATTTAACTTTTCAAAGAAGTCTAAAGATGGACTTTGTATCCTCTTTTTGGAGAAAATAGATTTCTTTCGCTTTTATATTTGGATTTTGTGTTTGGTTCGATGTTTGGACTTGTTATTGGAGACGTCTGGTGACTAGTCCTGCACTTACTAACGCTTGTATGATTTTCGATTTCACTATTTCGACATTGATTTGATCTGGATAATTAGAGTTCTCGTTCGCGACGGGCACTCTTGAGATCCGTAAATAAAGTTTCGTACTTATGAAAAGTTTCCTTAAACCATTTTCGAGATGAACCTCGTTTCATAAATGTTTCCCTTATAAAAGTTTTCGTATTAATTTTGAAAACCGATTCTTGTCCTTGATACTTTTGTTTTCTACTCTCAAGTTTCGAGGACGAAACTTTTTAAAAGGTGGGGTGATTGTAACACCCGCAAATGTACCCTATTTTTATATTAAAAATATTATACGGATACTTTTCAGCGAAATTTTAGTTTTAGTCTAGAATTAAATTTCCCGTGTCTAATTTAGAAAATCCGAGTTCGTTTTCGGACTCTACTCGAAATTTCGTGTGAGTTACGCCTTAAGGCGAATTTTGGGCTTTTTCCCTCAACTTTTTCCACTCACTCACCTTATAACCCTAACTCCCTCATTTTTCCACTCATCTTCTTCACTCACCTCTTCTTCCTCATACAAACCACCAAAACCCTAAACTCCATTTATGAATCAATTTGGATTCATCACTACTCCTTCATTACTTACTCAAATCCGCTAAATTTCGTCTTAATCTTTCCCTCTCATCGTCCTCTATCTTAATTGGTAATAAAATTACCGTCTTTCTCACTTTTCAATTTATCCGTCTTTCTCAAAGGTGAATTATATTCATCTTTTGTCGTCTTTTTATAGGTGGAGACCTTCAAGACCCCGACAAAGGTTACTATCTAGTGGAGGAAGGCTTAGAAGTCGATTAAAGACGCGAAAAGGTAACGGTGAAGGGTTACTCGATATCAATACGTGATTTAATGTGTTTTTTATGTAACAGACCTTTCACGAGCGTGAAATGTAAGTCATGGTCGTGAAACTCATGTCACGAGCGTGACATACAAGTCACGGTCGTGACGACTGCAGTTTCACTGCACTGACTCCTTTTCGTAAAATGATCATATCTCCTTCGTTACATGCTTGTTTCGGGCTTGTGACCTACCGTTGGAACCGTAAGAGAATAAGCTATCACCTCCATTTAAAGTTTCTGCATTTTCATGTCTAGAACTCTAGTTATGACCGTTTGAAGTGGATCCTTGTTTTAGTTAGTTTCCAAACTTGTTGTTTTGAGATAAGATCTATGTTTCTTATTTATTATGCTTCATAAACTTGTTCTAATGCTTATGTATCATGTATTGATTCATTTTTATCATAGTTAAATTTATATAATTCCCTATTCTCATGTTTTGTGATGGGTTTTCATATATCCCACTTTGAGTCGGTTTTACACATGTTACGGTTTGAGCACTATTTGTTATGTGCTTTGTACTCTCAATCCCCTGGCTACCTCCACGTTCGTAAGGCTGGAATGTCGGAATGAGGAGTGTATCCTTACTGCTTAATTGCATGTGTTAGTGGGCATATGACGACGTTGTTGAGAGGGCGAACGCTTTGCGTTGATCGACCCGGCCGTCAAATGTTGTATACTTGCGAGGTTGTGTCATTGCATGTAGCGTACCGCTTGTTATGATGCTTGTGCTCTTTTCCGCCTCTTTCGTGAAGGTTGACCGAATTTGGGGTACTCGGCGTCTATGATTGACCGAGTCTTGGATGCGAAATGTTTATCGCATGTCGAATCGGAAAATGTTATTCCGAGAGTCTGGCCAGGCTTAGACTAGGACCGTATTATTATCG
Source organism: Heliosperma pusillum (assembly GCA_022085475.1). Classification (NCBI taxonomy): domain Eukaryota; kingdom Viridiplantae; phylum Streptophyta; class Magnoliopsida; order Caryophyllales; family Caryophyllaceae; genus Heliosperma; species Heliosperma pusillum. The sequence continues at coordinate 13,791 of JAIUZE010019571.1, forward strand.
TCGTCCTACCGGGAGGAAATTAGTCTACATATACGAAATGTATTTAATCGTGTATGCGTTCAGGGAAATGTCTTATCCCGTGGATGTGATTTTAATCATACTTGACATGTACACCGTGCTAGTGCGTGTCATTTACCGTGAGAGATGTTGTAAACGTATTGTACGTTTGGTTGGATGAATATATGATTGGTTTATTTGTGATCTTTGGATGACTTGGCATGGTTTGTTTGTCGAGTCTCAATCTTATCAAACTTATGCCGCTAACGGTGAGATGTAAGCCCTAGTGAGTGTATGGTTGCCTAAGAGTGTCATCCTCGAGTCTATCTACAATATGATGGTTACGGTTTTGTACTTCATGCACCGATATCTTTATATATTGAATTGCCTATTTATCCTTCTCGTATTTCACATGTATATTTATATATGCATGCTTCTACTTTCGTATTTCCGTTTAAGTATGTTATTTGTGATATGGCTGGGAGAACCCGGAGTTACTCCATACTAACTGTGGCGTTCATGTTTTCATGGATGAACAGGTTGCTTGGATGGATTTTGCTTGTAGTTTTTGGGTTCGGGTGTGAGCTAGCGGGCGTTGGCCTCGACGATTCACCCATAGACGCTATTAGCTAATTGCTAAACAACTTTGATATTTGATCACGTTTTGAGAGACTTCGTCTCTTTGTAGTATATTCCATTTTAGTTTGTATCTATTTGACATTCCTCGTATTTTTTTTATCTTGGCATGTAAAAAGTTTTAAAAACACCGTATTTTCTGCTATATAAATCACATGCTTGTTATGTTTTATTTCCGCATTCGCGAGGGTCGTCACACTTCTTCCAAAGGTCGCAGCTTTTGCTGCTCCCTTTCCCTATCAGTGCTTCGCCAAAATTTGAAAGTTGGTTACAAGTTCGTTACTTGTGGACCCAAGTCTTATGCGCCTTTTCTACGACTTCTATTTTTCCTGATTTGGCTCTTTTTCTAGAATCATGCCTCGACAAGCTTCAAAACCGTCACATGATCTCAGTAGAGTCCCGTTGTTTCCGGACATACAATCTGTGAGCGCATCTTTTATCATCAAGATATTTGCTCGCCCCAACCAAGCAAATTCTCGGAATGAATCAATCCTGACAGAATCTTCCATATATCAAGTTTCAACATATGTTTCCTAAACGAGAGTTCACTTGAAGACAGAGACAAGCCGATTCTCGCATATAAATTTATCCCCACCGGTTGGCGAGCCTCATTACGTGCCTTATCCCCAGCGGCTGGCGAGCCTCATTACGCGCCTTATCCCCACCGGCTGGCGAGCCTCATTACGTATGCCATTCAGATGGCCGGCGAGCCTCATATCGCAACCTTGGTCAAAAGAAAGAAGATGCTCTGTTATTACTCCTTTTTATGGCTGGCGAGCTTTTGTACGTAATCTAACGGACTTTAAACGAACCTCCCCGATAGTCGACAGACTTTAAAATGTTCTCGATGACAGGTTATTGGTTCACTAAATTGTACCGGAGTAAGACACAACTTCACGGGTCAAGGGCTCTCGAAGGCTGGAAGAGCCTAAAATCTTGTCGAAACCCACATCCGACACAACCCTAAAATAGGATCATTTGTGAATTCCCATCCAACACAACCCTTATATTGGGACTCGGTTTAATGTGTGACAACCCTCGCGATAGCGGAAATAAAACATAACAAGCATGCGATTGATATAGCGGAAAATAAAGTATTTTTAAAACCTTTTACATGCCAAAATAAAAGTACGAGAAATGTCAAATAAATACAAACTAAAGTAGAATATACTACAAAGAGACGTAGTCTCTCAAAACGTGATTAAACATAAAGTTATTAGCAAACTAGCTAAGAAACGTCTAGGGGTGAATCGTCAAGGCCAACGCCCGCTAGCTCACACCCGAACCCAAAAACAACAAGCAAAATCCATCCAAGCAAGCTGTGCATCCATAAAAACATGAACGCCACAGTCAGTGAGGAGTAACTCCGGGTTCTCCCAGCCATATAACAAATAACATACTTAAACGGTAATATACAAGTAGAAGCATGCATATAAATATATACATTTGAATTACGAGAAGGATAAATAGGCATTTCAATATATAAAGATATAGGTGCATGAAGTACAAAACGGTAAGCATCATATTATAGATAGACTCGGGGAAGACACCCTTAGGCAATATATACTCACTAGGGCTTGCATCTCACCGATAGCGGCATATACTTGATAAGATAGAGACTCGACTTATAAACCACGCCAAGTCATTCAACGGTCACAAATAATCAACATTTAATCATTCATCCAAACGTACGAATACGTTGACAACATCTCTCACGGTAAATGACACACACTAGCACCATTACATAGCAAGTATGATTAAAATCGCATCCACGGGATAAACATTTCCCTGAACGCATACACGATTAACATTTCGTATATGTAGACTCATTTCCTCCCGGTAGGACGACGATAATAATACGGTCCTAGTCTAAACCTGGCCAGATTCTCGGAATAAAAATGTTCCGATTCGACATGCGATAAACATTTCGCATCCAAGACTCGGTCAAACATAGAAGCCGAGTACCCCAAATTCGGTCAACCTTCACGAAAGAGGCGGAAGGAGCACAAGCATCATAAACAAGCGGTACGCTACATGCAATGACACCACCTCGCAAGTATACGACATTTGACGGTCGGGTCGATCAACGCAAAGCGTTCGCCTCTCAACAACGTCGTCATATCCCCACTAAAACATGCATTGAAGCATTAAGTATACATCTCCTCGTTCTGACATTCCAGTCTAACGAGCGAGGAGGTAGCTGGGGAATGAGAGTTCATAGCAGTTAACAATTAGTGTGCAAATCATAACATATGTAAAACTGACTCAAAGGGGGAACATATCAAAAACCGTCATAAAACATGCGATACAAGCGAATGAGATATCATATATTCTAAACATGAATATTTAAAGCTATTACGTAAATTTATACGACAACTGAACCGTTCAAACTATTATAAATGAATGTATAAGAAAAGAATTAGAAGGGAAAAGGCAGCGTGTACCAGCCGGTCAAGTGGACCGGCCGCCGGCTACCCGGCTGGCACCTCATTAACATTTGGAAATCATCAAAAATAAAGCGTGATCGAGCCGGTCAAGTGGACCGGCTGCCGGCTACCCGGCTGGAACATAAGTCACTTGAGAAAAAGAAGATGGAAATGGGGTGTGTCTCAGCCGGTCGGCTGACCGGCAGCCGGTCGGCCGGCTGAGACTTACATAGTACTATCAGGATTTGGAAACATCAATTTCATATCAGCCAACTCCCAGCCGGTCGGCCGGCGACCGGCTGGGACAACATCAATAATCATCAACAATCATCAACTATCATCAATACTCATTAACAATTATCAACAAACAACAACCATCATCAACAAACACAAAGTCTATGAATACTCATCCTATTCTAAATACATTTACTAACATCAAAACACATTAAATCAGGTATTGATATCGAGTAACCCTTTACCGTTACCTTTTTGCGTCTTCAATCGACGTCTAGGTCCTCTTCCACTAGGTAATAATCTTTGTCGGGGTCTTGAAGGTCTCCACCTACAAAAAGACAATAAAAGATGAATATAATTCACCTTTGAGAAAGACGGATAAATTGAAAAATGAGAAAGACGGTAATTTTATTACCACAAAAGGTAGAGGACGATAAGAGGAGAAGATTGTGACGAAAATTAGCGGATTTGAGTAAGAAATGGATGAGTAAAGAGGAGTTTGAGATTGATCACAAATGGGGTTTAGGCTTTTTGGTTACTTGAAGAGGAAGAAGGAGTAAGTGGGAAAGAATGAGGGAGTTAGGGTTTAAAGGGAGATATAAGGTGAGTGGAAAATATGGGAAAAAGCCCAAAAGCGCCTTAAGGTGTAATTCACTCGGAATTTCGAGTAATGTCCGAATACGAACTTGGATTTGCTAAATTTGATACGGGAAATTAAATTATAGACTAAATCTAAAATTTCGCTGAAAAATATCCGTATAATATTTTTAATATAAAAATAGGGTAAATTTGCGGGTGTTACATAATGGCTAACCCGTTCAAAACCCAACCCGACCCGATCCATGATCACGTTAGATCGTGCATTATAATTACAATTTTGTTTATTTTGGTTACGCTAACCATTAGGAAATACTCCATATGAATATCCATATTGAGATGTTCCAATTATAACTAAGAATGTATTTATAAATTAATAAGCATAAGGGCATTTTGGTCTAAAATATATGGAGAGGTCCTTAAAACTTCATAACAATAGTTGAGATCCTTAAAGCAATATTTGATGATAGTTTGGGTCCTTGTTGTGGTGTCTACACCTCATTTAAGCCATTTTATTGATGGAAATACTTAGCTTTTCAAAAGTTCAAATTTCAAAGATCATTTATAATACACAGCTACTAATACGACAGTTCCCAATACTTTCTTAATTCTTGTGAAATAATCTCTAACGACTTATATAATGGAACGGATGGAGTAGTTTGTTAAATTAAAAAGGGTAATGATAAATACAACCCACTGGGTTGTATATAAGCATTAAATGAGTTACTTAAAATGGAATTAAATTAGATATGTTTAACAAAATTACGCGTATATCGGTGCCATTAATATTAAATATAAGCTTTTATTTCCTCTTTTAGGCTCTTAAATACAACCCAGTGGGTTGTATTTATCATTACCCAATTAAAAATGCCTCATTAGTCACTACATATTCATTTGTTTTAAAACTTATTTAATTTTGGAACAAAAATTGACGTCTTTTTTCCTTAAAGAATATTTAGCTTTTACTGGTTTATTACCCCTGACCTACCCATTTTAACACCCGAGAAATTGTTTGATCGAATGTCGATGTGAGTTATAAATTTACCGGGATATGATTGGGGCCCTGTATATACAATTTATCATCTCTAAATTGTGCTTTTCCTCTTTTAAGATATAGTTTGGTTTTAAATTTTCACTTTGATTGGCCAAGACAATACTCCCTCCATTCAACTCCAAATACAACATTTCTTTTTTTGATACTATTCATGAATGGAGATAATCTTTACGATTTCTTGCAATATATAAGACAAAATATAGTCATGTGGGATCTTGTTAGATTCGTCTTTATAAGTACAATTAGAATATTGAAATTTTATATTTTTTTATATTGTAAAACCCGAGATATTTACGTTACAAACCGTGCGTTGGCAAACGTGTAAAAGAGAAATGTTGTGTTTGGAATTGAATAGAGGGAGTATTAAATAAGGTGTTGGACTGGTCCTACTATAAAGATGATCACACTTTAATTTGCATATAAAATATGGCAGTTTGAGAAAAAGAAGATTATTAATGGGTATATAATATTGGCAAGTATGAGTGGTTGCCTAGTACTACAAGAAATAAGAGGAGCAAAGTCGCTTAATTGATCAAAGTCCAATTACTATTTCTATTATTTTGGTTGCAACTTGTTCATCCCACTTGCGTCTTCCCTTAATCTCGCCAGATAAGATCCCTCTTCTCTCCCCCTTTCATCACATTTCCTTTCTTACTCTTTCAAACTCTCTAATCTACGTTTTCTCTATTCTAAATTCCAGGAGTGGAAGGCGAAGAAGACGATGCCTTCAACTCTTCAGCTCCGGACTTACACGACCACGACCACGACCACGACTACATTCGCCACCGACACATGTTCGTCCGTGGCGAAAACAATGGCTGCCGAGATGAGGCCCTCCTTAGCCGAAGAGCTAACACGGGTACTCTCCCGCTCCTGCCCCTCCCCGGACAGACAGATGGAGATCATCGCCCGCCACCACAACCACCAGGTTGAACCCAACCAGTGCTGCTCCGCCGTCGTCCGGCGCATCGCCGCTCCTATCGAGAACGTCTGGGAGCTCGTCAGGCGGTTTGATGAGCCCCAGACGTACAAACACTTCCTGCGTAGCTGTCGCCTGATAACAGGCGAAGCAGGCCAGGTAGGATCCCTGAGGGAAGTCCACTGCGTGTCAGGTGTCCCGGCCGCGTCCAGCACCGAGCGATTAGAAGTGCTGGACGCGGAATCCCGAGCAATAGGTTTCCGTGTCATAAGTGGGGAGCACCGTCTACAGAACTACCGCTCTGTTACCACTGTACACCCCTCCTACCCTTTCGCACGCGCCAGCTTACCTGACGCGGTCGAAGAGGGGGATAATAATCTGGAGGAGGGGACCGTGGTAGTAGAATCATACGTGGTAGACGTACCACAAGGGAACACGAAACAAGAGACGTGTGTATTTGTTGACACTATCGTACGATGCAACTTGCAGTCTTTAGCTAATTTAGCTGAGAGAATGGGTTCAACTACTTCCCCGTCCTCATCTACTGTCACGTCTTCTCCATCATGTAAAGTTTCATGATATTTGAATCATTCAATTCATCGTTAATTACGTGCGTTTATATGTTCTTTAATTTTGTTTTTGTAGGAGTTTTAATTTTACATGTCTATTAATTACCAAGGCCGTCCATAATTAGCATTGTGTTATTAATTTCTACGGCCATCGATTAGTTTCATCATTTCACGTAACTTTTGTTTGTCTTTAACATAGGAATGAGAACGACGAAAGAAGCTGAATATTGGTTGAATTATAAATTTGAAGGATACAGTTGAATGTTAATCGTATATTCCCATCGTCATTTTATTAGCTAATTTAAATGGCGTTACGCAATATATATTAGTTTATTTGTCAACCTTTTATATATAATTACTACGGAGTATTATTATTGTCTATCATTATTGAGCTAAGTTCAATGTATCTATATTAATCTATAATAATCTATACTAAGTTGGTTTTCAGTTTCATTAGATGATATGATGTACACCGTAATCCGTATAATAATATGGACAATATGGTACTCGTACAACTATTCAGAAACCATCATACTCCCTCCTAGTCGGTCATTTCTTCCCTCTTTCCTTATTGGGCAAGTCGGGTTTTCTTCCCTCTTTCCCTTTTTGGTTGTGGGGTTGTGTGTTTTGTGTGGTCTAAACTAATTTGTATGTGGGGTAGTTTTTTTTTGTGTGCTCCAAATTCATTTCCTTAATTTTTGTGTAAAAGAGAAAGGGGAATAAATGAGTGACTAGGATGGAGTAATTAATAAGCTACATATTCTATACACTATCTACTCTCTGTACCGGTTATTTGTTTACCATTTCTATTTTAGAGTGTCTCATTCATTTGTTTACCTTTCTATATTAGGATGGTAGTCTTTGAGTAATTTGATCACCTAATGAGACTTTTGTCTACTTGTCATTCATCATGTACAACTACACATACTCCCCTACCATTTCCTTAATAATTATGGCAAAAACAAAGGTAAACAAATGACCGGGACAGAGGGTGTACATTCCAATTTCCACAGTAGTAATCTAGATCTTGGATGTTCTTAACGGTGATTAACTTAAACAATAGAGCTTGGCAAATATTGCAGTTGATTAACTTAAACAATTGATCTTCCTTAAGACGGATTCTTTAAGACAGGTTAAGAGTAAAACGGGTCAAGTACTATACAATTTGCTTAGATAAGACAATTATTTTACTAATATGTCGAAATTTTTCTTTTTTCTTATTTTTAATTATTTGTCCTGTCTTAAGGTTAAGATGGATCGACCCTTGTTAATTGAAAGCAGTGGCGGAGCCAGGATTTGAATTTAGGGGGGCGAAAAATTTTAGGGGGGGCGAACGACTATTTTCATAAGGCATTTTTAAAATATTTTGAAAAATTTTGCTAAAAACTTTGAAAATTTCAACCAATAAGGGGGGCGAGCGCCCCTGCTAGCCCCCTAGCTCCACCACTGATTGAGAGTTTGTGTAACTTATAAGCATAAGGAGTACTTAGTAAGCGTAACCTAGGTAGATGTTATATAACCTAGATGATGTATACTGTTAATATATATTTTAGATTTAACAAATTCTAATGAATATATATTAGTCTAGTGGCTAAGATGAATTACAATATTCCTATTGACTCGATCATTTGTTATCTATTCGTTTGTACTCAAAGACCAATAAAATGAGAAAAAAGTAGTGAGAAATAATGATAAAATAAAGAGTTGTCTCACATGTTCACTTACACACATTAGATGTCCACTTATCAACATTGTATAATCTTTACTTAAAATATAAACTGATAACAATTGAGTGATAATACACCTCAAAATAAAAATAGATAACAATTGCTCCGGACAAGGGATTACTAAACATTAGGAGTGAAATTACAATTTATGAAATTAATTAACCTATTTCTATCTTCATTATAAAATCCCCAAATTTATTATAGTGAGAAATATGAGAGAATAGATTCTAGAGAGAGAGAAAAGGCTAAAATTAACTAGAATTAACTGCAAAACTATTTAACTAATTTATTCAATAGTAAACCAATTATAATTAACTAGAATAAAATAACATATCATCTCTATAATGCCCCCTAAGCTGGAATGCTATTTGGCATAAAAACATTTATATGGAGCAGCTCATAATGGCTTTGTCATCAAATCAACAAGCTGCAAACCTGTACGTATTTAATTTGGAATGATAAATCCCTCATAAAGCTTATCACAAATATAACGACAACTGATACTCATAATTTGAGTGCTCTCGAGAAATATAGATTTTCAACAATGTGTACGACAACGTTTTTATAGAACACCAATGGACTTGGTAAAGGTATAGTACATGTAGGTCTGTTAACAAAGAATGAAGCCAGGATTCAGAAGAAGCATAAGAGATGCTTATATACGCATCTTCCGCAACGCGTTTGCTTATAGTCTTCTTCTTTTTTGTCTTCAAGAAAATCAGAGATTATCCTAAAATTACACAGTATCCACTAGGTGATTTGGATTTAAATGCACACTATTCAACCCAATCTGCATCACTATCATGTTATTTTGGGATGGCTTTAAGTTGTTGATTGATTATGCTTCTTAAACTTTGTTTAATGCTTATGTATTATGTATGGACATGTGTTTATCATCAGAACATCTATATTATGTCTCTTTCACATGTTTAATGATGGATTTGGATGTTTCACTTGCATGTGTGTCTCGTATGCACTAAGTAGTCGGTTGAGTCGTGATTGTTGGTTAGAGTTGAGCTTCAAATTTATATATAGAAAACATAATACCCATCATCCAACAAACACACATATGTACCACCAACAATTACTTCAAGATCCAACAATCTCTACTTACAAGACAAGAGTACTTAAAGACTAGATCTTTAATATAACAAACACCAAATCTAAGACAAATAACTACTCAAACAAAGTAATGTCGAGTAACCCGTTTACGTTACCTTTTACCTCTTCAAATATTTAATTCCCAAGCTAGCCATCCACATCTACGGATTCCTTGAACCAAATCTTCAAAATTCCAACTTTTGAGGACAATTAACATGGTAAGAAGTTAGAAACGAAATTCTGGAAAAATAGGTTTAAAATGTGACACCCCGCGATTTCGCAATAAAGTAAACACATAGATTTGCAGCAGAAAATACGAGATTTTAAAAACTTTAAAAGCGAAACCGCGAATGTCACTATATTATAAAACCAAAACTTAATTTAATAAATCGTTTATACAAATTGTATAAATAAATAAACACAAGGGGCACCGATCTCATGATAAAACACTATTAAGATAATAAACTACTATAAACTACACGCTAAGGGTAAATCGCTGTAAGTACAACGCTCGCAATCTGACTCGTCAAAATCCCATGCAACACCAACCTGCAACCTGTTCGTTCATGAAACATGAATGCCACATCAGTGGGGAGTAACTCGGGATTCTCTCAACCATATCACATCAAAACGTACATATTCAAGCATATAAACATGTAACATCATACATATCATCATATTAGATTAGCATATGTGAATATTTCATAATAACATTATGTAAGCATGTGAATCAATCATTATATTATCGTCATACATAATTGTCTCGGGAGAGACACCCCCTTGGCAACTATATATACGCTAAGGGCTTACATCTCACCATTAACGACATATACTTGAGAAGGATAGAGACTCAAAATGTATAACCATACAAGGCATCAAAACAATCCAAGTATCCAACTCAACATCCAACATATGATCCAACATACAAGCAAACCTACTCTCACGGTAAATGACACGCACTAGCATATGTACAAGCAAGTATGACCAACACGTCCACATGCAAAACTATCCCTGAACCGTATACGATAAACATCTCGCATACAAAAGACTCATTTCCTCCCGGTAGGACCACGTTAATAATACGGTCCTAGTCTAAACCTGGCAGACTCTCAAGACAAGACATGTACCCGATTCGACATGCGATAAACATTTTGCATCCAAGACTCGATCAACACAAAGGACGTCGAGTACTCCAAATTCGGCAAAACTACGCGAAAGAGGCGGAAAGAGCAACAGTATTAACTTTTGGCTAAACAACGCGGATACAACATTTGACGGCCGGGTCGACCAACGCATTGTGTTCGCCTCCCAACAACTTTGTCATATCCCCACTAACAAATGCATACAAGCATCAAGGATCCACCCCATTGACTCCTACATTCAAGTCTAACGAGAATGGGGGTGTAGCCAAAAAATGAGAGTTCAAAGAAATCAACGAATATGACTTAATCCAACACTTAATTCAAAACCGACTCAAACGGGAATTATATTAAAACCATCACAAAACATGTGATATAAACATGTGAGATATTATATATTCTAAACATGAATATTTAATGTCATTACGTAAGTTTAGAAGATAAACAAACCATACAAACCATTGCATGTGAAGATAAGGGGAAGAAAAGCAGAGAAAGGGACACAGGGGGTCCCAGCTGGTCGGGTACCCGGCTGGGCACCACACAAGGCCGAACAACAACCAAAAGGATCAGACACTTCGAGCCGGTCATGGTGGTCGGCAGCCGGCCACCCGGCTGGGGTAACAAACATCAAGCACAAGTCGACAAAAGCATAAGGGGTGACTCTCAACCGGCTAGGCGGCGGCCGGCCACCCAGATGGGAGTCACGCATATCGAAAAATCATAAAAAATGCAACATTATTATTAGGGGGTTCCCTGCCGGCGGTAGGGTGGCGGCCGACTACCTGGGTGGGACATGCAATGCACGAAAATCACTTCCAAACTCCAACAAACTCAAATCCAATGTTACCCAATTATTTTTACTAACATTAATCAACACCATCATTAAATGGCACAAATGAGTATCAAATCATTACATATATCATTTAAAACATCATGAGACAATATTTATGATACTAACACAAGTTTAACATAAATGATGAAGTGAATCCAACAACATTAACAAGAATTTGCATAAGTGAGGTGAATTCAACATGTAAATGAGTAATAATCATGAAATCATGCTAAAACAACTCAAAGAAATCAACTTTCATGTGAATACTACTCTAAACACGTAAACACATAAGATGTGACATCGAGTAACCCATCTACGTTAGCTCGATTAGCACTTCAATCTTGAATTCTCAAGATAACAATCGACCCACATGAATTCCTTGACCCACAATCTTCAAAGCCCATCTTTTTCCCGACAAAAGACGTGGTTAGAAGTCCAAAAACGAAATCTGAAAAAGTCGGTTTTAAATCAAAGTCAAACATTTTGATCTTTTATTAGCTAGAAAGAAAGAGGATGGTAAGAGGATTCCGAAACATTAAACGAAATTGAATTTGGTTAAGAAAAGAAGAAGTTATGTTCGTGTTAAGTTTAGATCTAGAAAAAAAATAGGTTTTATAAAAAGTTGAGGAAAGTGATATTTTATCATATGAAAAGGAAGAGGAGGATGAGAGGAGAAGATTGATATAAAATTCGTCGAGTTTCGTTGAGAGACGGAGAAATGACATCCGTCTTAATTTTATAAAGTTATGCAGGTTTAATGGTGTTTTGTGTTGAGGAAGGAGAAGAAGATGATAATATGTTGCTGAAAAATAAGGAGGAAGGAGGAGGTTTTGGTGGGTTTGGTGGGTTTGTTCTGAGAAGATGAGTAATAGAAGGCCCAAATCTCAAGTTGGGTTTACCAACTTGGATTTTAGCGTAGATTTCGATTATGAACTCATAGCGGACTGAAATGCGACGGTTTTTACCCAACTAAACTAAATTTTATTTAACATTAATTTAAAGCCACGAAATCATAAATTATCGACTTAAAATATTTTAACCAATAAAAGTAAAAGACGAATTTATCAAATTCATGACTTTAGTAAATTACTCATTATTATAAAATATGGGCTGTTACAATCACCCCTCCTTTTAAAAAGTTTCATCCTCGAAACTTGAAGGCAGAACACAAAGGTTAGTAGGGCTGAAATTGGTTTCTCAAATCTCGCATCCAAATCACTAACAAGGTAAAGACAATCTTCCAAAAGTGTATAAGAAAATTTTTCGATGACGTCAGTCTCTTCACAAAGAACACTAACATTTCAAAGTGAAGACAAGATAAAAATAAATCGTACGCCGAGGAGTGCAGAACTAGTTATTAGACGTCTTTAGTAACTAGTTCTAGCATTCGACCAAAAGCAAAATCCAGAATAAGAGTAACATAAATCCACTTTCGTAAAATGAAAGTAGAAAACTTCATTTCTAAAACTCTTTTAAAAGGATAAATTCGAAACCCATAGTGAAAATTTGAAAATTTTCTCAAAGCGCAAACTCAAGACAACCAAATATTGCACACACATAAAAGCAACTTAGGCAGCACCAACACATTCATGGTAACAAAATCTACACACAACAAGCAGATAGGAATAAACCGAACTCTTAGGATAGAAATGTCACGATAGAGCAACTAAAAAGGGTCAACTAGTATAAAATTAACTGGTAATAAGATCAAATACCTACAAAAGCTTATCAGAAGAGCGAAAGCGGAATCAAGGATGAACTCCTAAGGGTAACAATTAGATAAAGGATCAACTGGCAGGGTGCCGACAGAGGAATGATAAACCAAGATATATTTTATTCCCGAAAGAGAGCATGCCAAGATAGATAAGACAGAAATGAATGGCAAAGCTTTCGCTCAAAGAGGGAGAAAGCCTAAGAACTGGGAAAAATACTAAACATTCCACTCTAACACCAAAATCATCATGATCCACTTCTTGGCATTTTTGTCAAACGCAAACCATAGCCACATTATTCTACGGGCTTTATCCATTTAACATCAAAAACTCCGTAAATAAACGAATCCTCAAGAGAATATAACTTATCTCGGTTACACCTTAACTGCTTCCAATAATTAGATTACACGAAATTCTTGACAATCACAAAGCCAAAGTTATAAACCCAAACTAGCATTACCTAACGTCTATCGATTAGGAAAATTTCACAATCAAATAGTCCACATGAAAGATTCCCTAATATATTCGAACATCTTTAGTCCAATCATTATTACACTCGAAGCCACCAGCATAGATAATCATATCTAGAAAAGCTTAATTACCACCAATCACAAGATGAATGGGCTCACCATTCCGATTCGCTGATTCAAATCACTTGAAGGCTTACTATCTTAAACTTACAGAAATTTCACATTTACAAACCCCAAAATCTGAAGGGTGAACAATTATAAATTCCAAATCATATAGGGCCAAGCACATGGCGATGATACAACTATTCAAATCATCCAGATCGAATATAACTCAAGATGTATCGATCTTCACTTATAAAAATATTCCTCAAAATTTGGTCACCGGTCTTAATTAGTAAGGTCTCTTTTATAATCCTACATTCAGTGTCATCTAATTCTCAAATGATCTCCAAGGCAACTATTATAATAATAAACAAAAGCGAACTATCATTCCAGTAAACGCGAACTCCGTACTAACACCACAACATCAAGCCCGACAATCTAAGACCACCAAGAGAGAATACATCATCACTAATAGGATCCATCTAGAGCTTAAGTTCTATAGCCCATGATCAAATACAGCATGAAATTTGCTCAATCCAAAGACATATATTCTAGCTCAAGAATCCCAACATACATTACATTGAGTCTCTAAGTCTTGCAAACGAGACAACCAATCCAGTAGAGGAAAGACAAACAACAACGAGATAGGGAACGATTAGAAATCTCAAGGAGAACACGAGAATAATCCGGCACGATATTAAAAGAGAGGAACGCTGGAAATAATGAGGTCATAAGAAAGAGACAAAGTTGATAATAGAGTTATGAAGGTATCCGAGTAAGAAAGAAGGTTTGAGAATGCTATTTCTTAAAAATCAAGTTCGACAAAAACTTGGTTGAAAGGAAATGGAAACAGATAATTGTACGAGTAAGGGTATAAGATTTCGTCCACAAGAATTCTCCTTTCAAACCTACGACGATACTAAACCAAACTACTCCTCTACAATGGTCTCTCATAAGGGGCCATCGTACCACAACTCACCAAAATAAAGTACACATGAATTCGACAAAATGACTACTTCCTAAATCATCCAATCTTTCACATAACTCGGATTCCCAAAAGCAAGATTGCAATTCAAGAATAATAACATGTCCTTAACTCCAAAAATCAACACACCCTCAAAGGCTTCTATATACTAGGTCCTTTGCAACACATATGGCCCCCCACGAGCTCACTACTTCCACTATGACCTCGAATCAAACATCATCATCAACATCCCTAAATATTTACTTCAAAGTTCATAGTCAGTCCTCAACTATCATGGTTTAACCTACCATGACAACTTACTATTTTAAACGAGTCTCCGATACAATAAGATAAGATCATATCTTTAAATCCAAAAATTATAGCCAAGTACTATTCCACCAAGCCTATACCCAAAAATACACACTAGGACACTACAAGAAGTAACGTAGTCTCAAAAGCATTTTACAACTAGAGGTATCATCCGAGTATTCTCACTTATAATAACTAGCTCTAACCTAGGTATGATCCTCTAGACACTCTAGTATTACCAAACTCCCAAGTTCAAAAAATTAAGTCACCAACAAGCTCAAAGGTCTTAGGCAACTCACTCAATCAACCTCACATCATCAATTCCCATAAGTCATTCACGAATACACCTTGGCAAGTATCTATGGATTATAATCTCCAAAACGTAACACACTACACCCTCCAATGACTTCATCACCCACCACTATATGGTGAAACTGAAATATACACAACATTCCTCAAAGTCTCAAAACTCTCTCTCCCAAAGTCATTACACCACAAATAAAGGGGAAGGTATCCACAAAAGGTCACAAGGGCGAGTTAAGGATACAAAACGTAAGATTGAAAAAAGTGACAAGAGATATTCTCAAGGAGAGAATTAATTGGAAGAGATAGAGAATCATCTAGATAAGGGAGGAGTGCAAGGTACACCATCGATAAGAAAAATCATCGATGAGGTTGAAACACACTTCAATTAGGCTTGTCAATCTTCAATCTTTGGCAGAGGATACTTCTTCTAGGTAACACATGGTCCACTTCAAGACGGAAGATACAAACAAGGATAACATCACTCAACATAATCAACAAACAAGTTAGAACCTAACAATCGTCAAGTACACTAAAGACTACCACCTTAGGTCTTTAAGACTACCCATCTCTCATTCTTTATTCATTGGTTAAGTTATTTAAGGTTGGGGTGCACGAATGTGCGTCGGGAGCGTAATAGCTCTGATACCAACTGTGACACCCCGCGATTTCGCAATAAAATAAACACATAGATTTTCACCGGAACATACGAGATTTTAAAAACTTTAAAATCAAAACCGCTTATGTCAATATATTATAAAACTAAAACTTAATTTAATAAATCGTTTATAGAAATTGTATCTTAAATAAACACAAGGGACACCGATCCCTTGATAAAAGACAATTAAGATAATAAACTAATATAAACTACACGCTAAGGGTAAATAACTGTAAGTACAACACTCGCTAGCTCACTCGTCAAAACCCCATGCAACACCAATCTGCAACCTGTTCATTCATGAAACATGAATGCCAAAGTCAGTGGGAAGTAACTCGGGGTTTGTGAATATTTCAAGCATATAAACATGTTAAAAGTCCATAGACCCTAATTAGACTCCTCTAATTAGTTACTAATTAACTTGTTTATTTAGTATTTAATGATCTATGTAACATGCATGCAAATATAAAGGCATAAATAAACATAAGATGAAATTTTCTTACATTGAGAAATTTCGGTATTTATGGGCACAATAAGAAACTCCTTTTCTTATTGATCTTGAGCTAAAACAAAGAGGATGATCTCCTTAGAATGAACTTTCAAGGTAGAAAGTCCTTCCAACATGCACCCAAGACTAACCCAAACAATCACTATAATTTTTGACTAGAAAAATATAGTGACAAGAAGTGACTAATATGAGGTTTATTACTACTCTAGTAATATAAGAATATTAGTTGATTTGAGAGTTTTAGAGAGAAGTTGGAGAAAATAGCAAAAACAAGTGGAAAAATGAGCAAATGAAATGAACAACCAAAGTGCCCTTTTATAGGCAAGTTTGGTCGGTCACCATGCTCATTTTTGAGCCATTATTTTGCTTATTTTTAATCCCATGCAAATAGCTTGAGTGTTGGTAAGAGAATGAGAATGATCATGTGTCATAACATGTCATAATCACTTGGTGGAGTGTGGAATTGGTAGAGTAAAATCACTAGTGATTTTGTCTACACAAAACCGGTGCACATGAGTCCACAATTGACCATTTTGATTTTTGATATTTGTCCCACAAATACTTATAATCATATGTTTAATTATCTTGTATAATTAGATGTTAATTTGATCATATGACAATTATATGACTCAAATTAATAATACACTCAACTATTAAGTGATATTTGACCATTATATCAATATATAAAGGGTCTCACAATGTCCAGTTAATTTATTTTACAACTCTTTGTAAAGATAATTAACTAATTACCTCTACCTCAAAATATATGCACAACCTCAACTGATTTAGTGAATTAACGATTAATTACTAAATTAAATCTTATTTAATCGTATTAAAATACGACGTAAAATTTATTCAGTCAGTTATCGTATAATTGACTAATAAACTTATCTTGAATGAGTTCCTAACTCATTTTCCAATAAATAACTCTCGTAACCAAACATATATCAAATATATATGTAAAAGACTATTTAAACTGTATCGTATACAAATAATTAGTTTGCTGTTTGGGTCTCATCCTTTAGGTGTGATCGAAAGGGGTCAGTTGATCACCGCCGTAATACGACAATGACGTCTAACTCCAGTCAGCTGATCGTTACTGATTTACGTTAATCAATTGACGTGGAGTATCAATATACTAGTCATCACACGGATATTCCAAAATGAGATTTATAATATAAATGCACTATTCTGGAGGACACTTACTCCAACACATGTAACATCATACATATCATCATTTTAGATTAGCATATGTGAATATTTCATAATAACATTATGTGAGCATGTGAATCAATCATTATATTATCGTCATACATTATTGACTCCGGGAGAGACACCCCTTGGCAACTATATATACGCTAAGGGATTACATCTCATCATTAACGACATATAGTGGAGAAGGATAGAGACTCAACATGTATAACCATACAAGGCATCAAAACAATCCAAGTATCCATTTCAACACCCACCATATGATCTAACATACAAGCAAACCTACTCTCACGGTAAATGACACGTACTAGCATCTGTACAAGCAAGTATGACCAACACCTCCACGGGCAAAACTATGCCTGGACCGTATACGATAAACATCTCGCATACAAAAGACTCATTTCCTCCCGGTAGGACGACGATAATAATATAGTCCTAGTCTAATCCTGGCCAGACTCTCGGGACAAGACATGTACCTGATTCAACATGCGATAAACATTTCGCATCCAAGACTCAATCAACCCAAAGGACGTCGAGTACCCCAAATTCAGCAAACCTACGCGTAAGTTTTGAAGATAAACAAACCATACAAACCATTGCATGTGAAGACAAGGGGAAGAAAAGGAGAGAAACTAACACAGGCGGTCCCAACCAGTCAGGAGGACCGGCGGCCGGGCGCCCGGCTAGGCACCACTCAAGGCCGAACAAACACCAAAAGGATCAGACACTCCCTGCCAGTCATAGTGACCAGCGGCTGGGCACCCGGCTGGGGGTCACAGGTACCACCAAAAACCGAACACAAGGAGAAGGAAGGGAACTTCCAGCCGTTTTGGCGGCGACCGGCCACCATGCTGGGGTCACATACGTCAAGCACAAGTTGACAAAAGCATAAGGGGTGACTCTCAGTCGGCTAGGCAGCGGCCGTCCACCCGGGTGGGAGTCACGCATATCCAAAAATCATCAAAAATGCAACATTATGATCAGGGGGTTCCCAGCCAGCGGTATGGCGGTGGGCGGCTACCCGGCTGAGACACGCAATGCACGAAAATCACCTCCAAACTCCAACAAACTTAAATCCAATGTTATCCAATTATTTTTACTAACATTAATCTAACACCATCCCACATTAAATGCCACAAATGAGTATCAAATCATTACATATAATCATCTAAAACATCATGAGACATTATTTATGATATTAACACAAGTTTGACACTAATGATGAAGTGAATCCAATAACATTAACAAGAATTTGCATAAGTTAAGCATATGAGGTGAATTCAACATATAAATGAGTAATAATCCTGAAATCATGCTAGCACAACACATAGAAATCAACTTTCATGTGAATACTACTTTAAACATGTAAACAAATAAGATGTGACTTAACCCATATACGTTACCTCGATTAGCACTTCAATCTTCAATTATCAAGCTAACCATCGACCCACATGAATGCCTTGACCCACAATCTTCAAAACCCATCTTTTTCCCGACAAAAGATGTGGTTAGAAGCCCAAAAACAAAATCTGAAAAAGACAGCTTTAAAACAATGTCAAAAGTTTCGATCTTTTATTAGCTAGAAAGAAAGAAGATGTGAGAATATTCCGAAACATTAAACGGAATTTAATTTGGTATAGAAACGAAGTTGTTATGTTCGTCTTAAGTTTAGATCTAGAAAAAATAGGTTTTATAAAAAGTTGGAGGAAAATGATATTTTATGTTATGAAAAGGAAGAGGAGGATGAGAGGAGAAGATTGATATAAAAATCGTCGAGTTTCGTTGAGAGACAGAGAAATGACATCCGTCTTAAGTTTATACAGTTATGTTGGTTTAATGGTATTTTGTGTTGAGGAAGGAGAAGAAGATGATAATATGTTGATGAAAAATAAGGAGGAAGGAGGAGGTTTTGGTGGGGTTTGTTTTGAGAAGATGAGTAATAGAAGGCCCAAATCTCAAGTTAGGTTTACAGACTTGGATTTTTACGTAAAGTTCGATTATGAAGTCATAACGGACTAAAATGCGACGGTTTCTACCTAACTAAACTTAAATATTTTTATCAATAATTTAATGCCACGAAATCATAAATTATCTGTTGGAGTAAGTGTCCTTCACAATAGTGCATTTATATAATAAATCTCATTTTTTGAATTGAATATTCGTGGGATGACTATTATATTGATACTCCACGTCAGTTGATTAACGTAAATCGATAACGGTCAGCTAACTAGAGTTAGACGTTATTGTCGTATTTGAGCGGTGATCAACTGACCCCTTCCGGTCACACCTATAGGATGAGACCCAAGCAGAAAACTAATTATTTGTATACGATACAGTTTTATTAGTCATTTACATATATTTGATATATTTTTGGTTACGAGAGTTATTTATTGGAAATTGAGTTAGAAACTCATTCCGTTAAGTTTATTAGTCAATTATGCGATAACTAACTGAATAAATTTTACGTCTGGTTTTAATACTATTAAATAAGATTTAATTTAGTGATTAATCGTTAATACATTAAATTAGTTGACGTTATGCATATATTTTGAGATAGAGATAATTTAGTTAATTATATTTACAAGGAGTTGTAAAATAAATTAACTGGGAATTGTGGGACCCATTATATTCCCTATATATTAAACTACAAACATTTAAAACGTCCACATTAAGCCACCTCATCACAACAAAGTAGTGGACCCCACTTCTTTACCTCTATTACTTTATTTTTTTTCATGTGTATCATATTTTTTTTCACTATTTATTTTGACCCAAATAAACTCAAATTCGAAAAACTGATTGAAAATATTTGCAGATTTTATTATAAAACGTAAACAAAAAACTATGCGTCGTTGACATTTTTCCTACTTTTCCAACTTTAGCCTTAACTTTTAAATTTGATTCCATACGGCTCAGTCAGTTTTTTAAACTTTATCTTATATATTGTAATAAAATATACACAAATAATTGAGACGGTGGGAATAATTTCTATCTAATTTTTTTTACTATTTTAAATGAAAATCACAATAGTTTACCAAAAAAATAAATTGAAGAGATTACAAATTTAAAAAAAAAATTCAACAAATATAAATTATAACGAATAACGACAATGATTTGAAAAATTAATCTATCAACGATGATAATTCAAACTTTTATATAAAATTTACTATAAAAAAACACTAAAATTTGGACAAGGCATGAAAACCCGTGTAATACCAGACTTGTACGTGAATATTCATGTCTTAACTTTGACCAAGAATTATTATTTGTAAAATATATTGGCTAATTTCATAAATTTCATTATGTATGTTTTGTTAATAATATCTTTACTATTGTTCATAAAAATACCCCGTGCAGTTTTGCACGGGGTTAAAACTAGTAATGATATAATGTACAATATTAGTTAAAACTACTCTGTATGATGCAGATCACCATGATCCAGAAGAAGTCCATCGGCCTCCTTTTACGGCACGACCTAGAACATCAACCAAAACCAATCGGAAACTGCACCGACTAAGATAGACAGTCGCCAGTCAAAAGAATCGACTTATTGGAATAAGATAGAAGACCCTGCCACGACCAGGCATCAAATAATTGATTTAAGGGTCTCTACAATGTCACTGTCCGACAGAGTGTCATACAGTCTGTCTATGTAAACGACCAGTCATCTCCATGACCCCATGGTGCTGAACCAACCATCGATCGACTTACAATCTAGTCATTTTGAGACGTCACCTCATTGAGTGACTAGGGACAAAATACTAAGTTCGTCCTATTCACTTGAATAGGGTCCAACAATCTATTCGGATAAACAAAGTATTAAATTTAGTCAAACTAAATAAAAGAGTTTAAAATAAAACTCGAACAATGAATGCATTATCACATATGAAATAATTAATACAACATTCAATTATTACATATTACATAATCTAAAGGAATTCTGGCACACGTCTCAATCCCATTGTGACGACATGACCATCATGCTTAGCCTTTGATAAAGGCTTGGTTAAAGGATCAGCAATGTTGTCATCTGTCCCAACCTTACAAATGTCAATTTCCTTTCTGTCCACGTAATCTCTAATTACATGATATTTCCTAGTACATGTCTAGACTTGTTACTAGACTTGGGCTCTTTTGCCTGAAAAATAGCCCAACTGTTTATCACAATAAATTGTGATAGGATCTTTGGCAGTAGGGACTACTGATAGTCCTTCCAAAAATTGCCGAATCCACACAGCTTCCTTTGCAGCTTCAGACGCTGCAAGGTACTCTGCTTCTGTTGTAGAATCCGTTGTAACGCTTTGCTTGAAACTCTTCCACCAAACAGCTCCTCCATTCATCATATAAACGTAGCCGGATTGGGATTTCATATCATCCCGATCTGTTTGGAAACTGGCATCTGTGTAACCCTTTACACGTAACTCAGTCTCGCCTCCAAACACTAAGAACGAATCCTTGGTCCTTCTTAAGTACTTAAGGATGTTCTTTACGGCTATCCAGTGACTCTCACCTGGATTTGCTTGGTAACGACTTGTCATGCTCAAAGCATATGCAACGTCGGGACGAGTGCACATCATAGCATACATGATTGATCCAACAGCTGATGCGTAAGGGATCAATTTCATGCGTTCAATCTCCTCGGGTTTCGTAGGGCACTCTGACTTGCTCAAGGTGATCCCACTTCCCATAGGAATAAAGCCTCTCTTAGAGTCTTTCATGTTGAACCGATCAAGAATCTTATCAATATAAGTCTCTTGACTTAATGCTAGTATCCTTTTAGATCTATCCCTATAGATCCGGATACCTAAGATGCGCTGGGCCTCTCCTAAGTCTTTCCTGTGGAAAGTATTCCTAGCCCCTCCTTACAGAAGTGCAGCATTGGAATATCATCCACAATGAGAGTAGTCCTCTAAATACCAAGCCTAGAAAGTTACTTTACTCCCACACGCTTCATGTAGAAACACGGTCCTCGACACTCGATCGAAACCATTGCTGTTTAATTACATGATCGAACGATGATTAACTCCTGAATGCTTGTTTAAGACCATAGATGGATCTCTTAAGCTTGCATACCTTCTTAGGGTTTGATGGATCCACAAAACCTTCAGGTTGTGTCATGTACACTTCCTCTTCTAGAATTCCATTCAAGAAGGCGGTTTTGACATCCATTTGCCAAATCTCATAATTATGAAATGCGGCAACCGCTAAGATAATCCTTATGGATCGAAGCATGGCGACTTGGGCGAAGGTTTCGTCATAGTGAAGACCATGAACTTGGGTGAAACCTTTTGCCACCAATCTAGCTTTGTAAACATCATTATGTTTGTCTATGCCACTTTTGATCTTATAGATCCACTTACACTGAAGAGGTCGTACCTCCTTAGGTAAATAAACCAAGTCCCATACTTGATTGTCGTACATAGAATCCATTTCGGATTGCATGGCTCCTAGCCATAGCTTTGAGTCGGGGACTTAGATTAGCAAAATGGAAGCTTGTGGAGGTAGTAGGTTAGTTACTTTCAAAAAGTAACACATTAAGTCATCACATTCCTCTATAATACCAGGGGATCTATCAGGTTGATGACTAATTCTGCTTGACCTCCTAGGTTCCGAAGGAATAATTACCGGACCAGACGAAGAGGGAACGTTTTCCTCGTCGTCCTTTTCGGTTTGTGGCTCTTGGACTTCATCAAGTTCAAATTTTCTCCCACTCTGTCTTTTAGAAATCAAATCATTTTCTAAAAAGACTGCATCACGAGACACAAACACTTTGTCCTCGTGTTTATTGTAGAAGTAATAAGCACGTGATTCCTTTGGATATCCTACAAAAAGACATTTGTCAGATTTGGGTGCGAGTTTATCGTCAGACTTATTCTTAACAAAAGCCTCGCATCCCCAAATTATCATAAATGACAAATAAGGGACTTTTCCTGTCCATATCTCATATGGAGTCTTGTTTGCACGCTTTGTCGGGCTTCGATTTAGTGAAAATATTGCGAAAAGATAGCAAAACCCAAAACTAATCATGAAGCTCTGAGGACCTCATTCCATAGATCGAACCATATCTAATAAAAAAAAAGTTTCCGATTGCTCCTTTCGGATACAAGTTTAATTGAGGCTGTTCCAGGAGGAGTCCATTGTGATACTCTACCACAATCTTTCAGGTGTGAATCAAATTCATGGTTCAAGTATTCACCACCACGATCGGATCGTAGTGTTTTAATCTTTTTATTCAATTGGTTTTCTACTTCATTTTGAAATTCCTTGAACTTTTCAAAAGCATCACTTTTATGCCTCATCAAGTAGACATATCCATATCTACTCAAGTCGTCGGTAAAAGTAATGAAGTAGTGATAACCACCTCTGGCTCGGATAGTCATTGGACCGCATACATCGTAGGTATAAGTCTAATAATTCACTTGCTCGTGTCCCTTTTCCCGTAAAAGGAGGCACGAGTTAATCTTGCCGAGAAAGACATAGATTTCGCCCTACGCCCTAAGATTCGTAATCGAATGGTTTGAGTACTTTAGATGAAACAAGTCTCTTTATGCGTCGTTCGTTTATGTGCCCTAAACGACAATGCCAAAGGTATGATTGATTAGGTTCACCTATTTTGAGCTTCTTGTTTTCTACATGATAGACCTCTTTGCAATATCTAGAACATAAATACCTCCAATAGAAATGGCCTCGCCATAAACCATTTCATTAAAAGCAAAAGTACAACAGTTGTTCTTAATACAAAATGAAAAACCTTTCATGTCTAACACGGAAATGGAGATAATGTTCTTGGTAAGAGTTGGTACATAATAGCAATTATTTAAATACAACTCGAAACCATTAGGCAAAAGAAGAACGTAGGTGCCCACGGAAA
>JAIUZE010019572.1:0-34773 GCA_022085475.1 Heliosperma pusillum
TTGCGACATGCACGATCAAATTTTGGCGCCGTTGCCGGGGAGCCCGGTTTAGTTTTCCTTTTTCTTGTGATTTTTATCGCAATTAGTTTTATCTAGTCTTTAGAAACCCAAATTCCTTTAGACCTCTCTTGATTTTTCATCTTAGCTTTTCAATCTTATGCCCAGATCTTCTAGACTAGGGACCTCTATCTCTTTAGACCCCGATCTAGAAAGAACTCTGCGTAGGAGACGAAAGCTATTCAACAAAATCTCAAAAGCTTCTGATACTTCAAGTTTAGACCATATTCGTGATAAATACTCGAATACTTTATCTAATCTTGAAGGAGAAGAAGATCCATTCTCATCTCCATTCACAAAAACCGCCCAATCTTCAATTAACATTCCATCTTCACCTTCACATTAGGAAATGGTTCGACTTTCAGACCATTCCAAACCCACCGCAGAAACACTTCCAAGGGGTATTGCTACACCCCAAATCACAGCCCAAAACTTTGAAATCAAACCTGCCTTCATTAACCTTATAGAAAGAAGCCAATTTAGTGGCAATACCAAAGAAGATCCCAACCTTCACATCCAAAACTTCTGTGACTATTGCTCAACTATTAGACAAACTGGAGTCACCCAAGGGCAAATTAGAGAAATGCTCTTCTCATTTTCTTTGAGGGGTAAGGCAAAGTTGTGGATACATAGCCTTGATAAGGTTACATTAGGTATCACCGATTGGGAGAGTTTAGCTCTTGCCTTCTACCAAAAGTACTTCCCTCCAGAAAAGACCGCTTTGTTGAGAAGTCAAATCACTGGTTTTTGACAAGGGGATGATGAGAGCCTATATGAAGCTTGGGAGAGGTACAAGGACTTGCAAAGGGAGTGTCCTCATCATGGTATAGATCCATGGCTCCTTGCCATTACATTCTATAATGGGTGTTATATAGAGTCCCGTCGTATCCTGGGTTCTGCTAACAATGGAAGATTCGACCAAAATAATGTTGAAATTGCTCACACTACCATTGAATCCATGGCAATTCACGATTCTCAATATAGAAATTCCCGCTCCATACCATCGAAATCTAAGCAAGAGGACCCCACTTTGACACTTTTACAAGCTCAAGTAGCCCTTCTCACACAAAAGCTAGAACAATTTCAATCCTTTACATCTCAACAGAGTGACAATGGTGTAAGTAAACTTGAAGCCATGATGCTGCAATTGGCTCAAAGGCAAGACACCATAATAGCTCAATTGCAAGAGAGCGATCAAGCTAAGGATGCCGCCATCAAATTATTGGAAGCTAAAATTTCCCAATTTACCTCTTCTAATACCCACCAAAAGCAAGGGCAGCTGCCTTCACAATGTTTCCAACCTCACGAAACTGTCAATGCCATTTCCTCAAGAAGTGGTAAGCCTAATGATGAGCCCGTGGTTGTTAATTTTGAAGCTGAGGTGCCCATGTCAAAGAGGAAAGAGACCAAGATTCCTATTGAGATCAAAGTCCCATTTCCCCAAAGATTAGCCAAGCACAAGGAGGAGGCAAAGTATGGTAAGTTCCTTGACGTCGTCAAGAACTTAAAGGTAACAGTCTCTTTCATTGAATTGCTTTCCCAAGTTCCTTCCTATTCCAATTTTATGAAGGAAGTCCTCAAAAACAAGAGATCCTTCAATGAGATGAAGACTGTAGCTTTCACTGAAGAGTGTAGTGCACTCTTGCAAAATAAGTCTCCACCAAAACTTAAGGATCCTGCTAGTTACTCCATCCCTTGCACTATAGGCACGTATACCATTGATAAGGCCCTTTGAGACCTAGGTGCTAGTGTAAGTGTCATGCCCTTTTCTATGTTTGAAAAACTTAACATGGGTGCTTTGAAATGCACCAATATTACTTTGAAAATGGCGGACCGTTCTCTAAAACAACCTATGGGTATTTTAGAAGATGTGCCTGTCAAAGTTGGTAAGTTTTTCATTCCCGTTGACTTTCTAGTACTTGACATGGCCGAGGACTCTCAAATCCCAATCATTTTTGGAAGACCCTTTTTGCACACCACTGGTGCAGTTTTTGATGTCAAGAATGGGAAGTTGACATTAGAGATAGAAGATGACAAGGTGACCTTTAGTAAAAATTCCACCGCTAGGAGTCCCGTGTTAGAAGACTCATGTTATGTGCTTGATGTTGATGACTCTTCTATTGTTTCTTCTATGCCTCGATCCTTACTGACGGATCCGTGGGAGGCACATGTTAGTGTTGATTCTCTTGTAGGTGAGCATACTAATAGCACTACTGCTAAAAGTGCTAGAAGAGGCTATTCTCGGAAAAGCTTGGCATGGATGGAGAATGTAAAGAACGCTATGATAATGAGCTTGGATGATAGCGAGCTTAAAGATAAAGGATGATCAAAGAAAGAAATGGAGTCTAGCAAAACTTTTAAATTGCGCTTCTCGGGAGGCAACCCGTGTTCCTTTTCTTTTTGCATTTTTATTTTTGTATTCCCTTTTTCGTCGTTAGGATTTATTTTGCAGATGAAAGAGTTTTTGAAGAATCTATAAAGACCTTCCTTGTCAAGTCCAAAAGACTAGCTTGGGGGAGTCCGCGCTGACTAGTAAGCTTCATTCTTCTTTCATTTTTCCTTTTTCACATTAAGCATCTCATTGCATATTTTGTCTTTATGCTCACATTGAGGACAATGTGATGTTTAGCTTGGGGGAGGGATTGCATTCTCCCATTTTGCATTTTAGTTGATCATTTTTCAAATTTTGAATAAAAGAAAAAGAAGATTTTTGAGAAGATTTTTGAGAAAATTTAAAAAATTCTGAACATAATTGAATGCTTTTCATGCTTTGCTTGCTTGTTTACTATGCTATCATATTACATTTCCCAAACTTAGAGCTTTCAAAAGATAATGATTCAATATTCATTGAATTGTGCATACATGGGGAAGTCTTGTACACAGTAGGCATGGAATGAATCTATAGATGAGTACGCTTGATATTGACATTTGGCAAGTTACATATATTGTAAGGTAGAACCTCCTTAGGCTGGTACATCTATACCCAGTCTCATCTAGGTGTGTGTAGTTCTCCTTGTGATGTGTCATGTCAAAACGCATAAGTATGGTTCTCATTTCATTCCTATAAGCATTGCATTCATGATTCACTAAGATTTGAAGCCTTTTTCACTTTGAATTACACCTCAAATTAGCCTCTTCATACAAATGCTTCACAAAATAATAGCTACATATAAAAACTGCCTACCTTTTGCTAGTAGCTAGATTATGGTGTATGGGTGCTCTTTTGAGAAGATTTGTTCCTTGATGTCAAAGTGAATTTGGAAGAACCAAAATGTTCAAGAAGCGATGTTATGTTCAGAGAAAAAAAAAAGAAAAAGAAAAAAAAAAGAAATTAGAAAAATGGAAAAAAAAGAAAAAAAAAAGAAAAGAAATTGAAAAAGAAAGAAAAATAAATAAAAGAAGAAGTTGTGAGTATCTCCTAAGAAATGTCAAATCAATAGAAGGAGTTTACTCTTGTGTTTCGTGTGTAATAAGCCAATCCGTTCCTTCTGGCTTCGTTATTTGTCTTTTGGGAATTAACCGAAAGTTTGGATTGAGTATTCATTTATCATTGGTCAGTTGCTAGCTCATTCTAACCTTCACATGACCATAACTATTTGTCCATCTTTCACCCATTTCCCAAAGCCTTCTTCTTATTTTTTCGGCTTCTTTTCTATGTGCATTGTGATCTTTGACTTGTGTTTTGAATTGTTTACCATATTAGACTGCGGACACATTTTCATAAGTCGTAGA
Organism: Heliosperma pusillum; assembly: GCA_022085475.1. Taxonomy (NCBI): domain Eukaryota; kingdom Viridiplantae; phylum Streptophyta; class Magnoliopsida; order Caryophyllales; family Caryophyllaceae; genus Heliosperma; species Heliosperma pusillum. The sequence goes on from JAIUZE010019572.1 coordinate 3,790, forward strand.
TAGGTGAGTGTCTCAAAAACATTTACACATAAAGGAATCACCGTTTACATACATTGAGTGTTCGAGTCTGCCGTGAGAGTCCATTTGTCAAAACATCATGCAAGAGCCGAAAATCTATAGTGAAATTCTTTGTGCTGCGCCGTTATGTAAATCTCGGCCATGTTTATGTATCATTCTTGCCCACGTTGTTTCTGGGTTATGGTTCATTATGTTTTCAAAGTTTTACGTTGAGATTTGTTTCTTGATGGTGTAGTAGCCAACGCTTGCAACCCTTGTCCTGGTATTGTTTGTTATGTTTGCTTGAGGACAAGCAAAGGTTTAGCTTGGGGGAGTTTGATAAGTGAATATTTGTATGGTTTTAACCCCCAATTTAGCTCGGTTTTGTATGTCATTTGTGCTTTGTTAAGCCATTTTATGAGCTAATATCGTCTTCTAGGCGAATTCCTATGTTCTAACCTGTTTTGTAGGGAAAGTGACGTTTCTACGCCCTTTTTCTATATTCCTGAGCATTTGCCTAGAACCCGACGATTTGAAGAAGCAAGCTTGACCATGTCAAAGGCATTTCAAGAAGGTTCACTAACTCAAAAGAGAGAAGAAATAAAGACGATGTCGTAGTTGTCGGAAGATCAATCAATTGGGCAGAAGAATTCATCGCTTTACATCAAACCCTATCAACAAACCCGATTGAAGAGGTCAAGGGGGATGATGGAAGTCAAGTCAAAGCAAAGGAAGATGAAACGTTAGTCAAAAGCTTCTAGATGACAACTTACCCGATCGGGTAAGTGTGTACCCGATCGAGTATCTCTGCTGCTTCGAGCAAAATGCTTCAACTTCCTATTTTTGTCCTATATGTTCAATGCTCGACCCCTTCCCCACGAAACCCTAATGCTATATAAAGAGAGCTCCAGCCCCTCTTCTCAACAACATCTAACATCTCACATCTTCTTCTCATACTTCTCTTCTCTTCTTACACTTATCTTTAGATTAGGAGAAGGGAGAACTAGCCTCCCTTCTCTCATTTTCTTCTTCTTTAGTCTTTAGTTCTTAGTTTATTTCTGTCCTTTCCATATCGAAACATTAGCTTAGATCAATAAGAATTTCAATCTTTGTAATCTACTTTGTTGGGTACAAGTGTTGTAATTCAAGGAACGATTATTCTATGCAAGAGATTTCTATTATTGTTTTCGCTTTCGTTCATGATCGTCACCTAGGTATTTCTATTTTATCTTTCGTTTAATGTCTTTATTTTTTTCTATTTAATTGTTATTTTCCTTACATGTTATCTTAGATTCATTTTAGTGTTGTTATAATCGTGATTTCATTTCTTAGATTAACAATTAGCGTCGTTATTATCGCCATATAAAGAGTCAAAATCAAATAAACATGTCAATCCTAGTTTTCGTTATTAACTTCATCTTAGATATAAACATTACCATGAGTGAGTAGTCACCTTTCTAGGGTGTAGGGTAGCCATGTTAGATTGATTAAAAGATAATAATTGGATAAAAGAAATTGTGCTTCTAAAACGTTGTGTCTATGCATGTTTGGACTATAAGGATAGTTAACGATTTTTGGCCAAAATCATTGACTAGAATGGAATTCTTTTCCAAGGTAGAGATACGCGAATTGAATAGACAAAGCATGACATGGTAGGTTAAGACCTAGTAAATTGCCTAAAAGCCTGCTAGACCATCTGATTTATGATTGTAATGAACACATCATTCTTACGAACTCACAATGAATTATTTGCATGTCCTAAATCCAATTTCATCAATATGTCAATCTACGTGTGTGAACCTACTTTTCTAGATGCTTTTCATTATTGTTAATTCATCATTAGCTTTATTGTTTTCATTTTAGTTTGCTTTTATTTTGTTTTCATTTATGCTCTTCGTTAGTTTAGAAACCAAATCCTCAAAACCCAGATATTCGTTAGATAAAACCCAATTGCGAGACACTTCACATTCTATAGGAAACACCATCTCCCTGAGGATCGACCCCTACTTCCCTAATTACATTAATTTGTTATTAGCCTAGTCTGGGTAAATTATCTTTGTATCGGGCTTGCGACAGGCACGATCAAATTTCTACTTTTTTTCTCCATAATGACCTTATTCAACTCTTCATTAAATTTATCGCTTAATAAACAACCGGACTTCGACTATTATTCCTTAGCCTTAATGCCTTATCACCATTCTTTATAAGATGAATTTCAAATCCCTATTTTAATAAGCATGAACTACTATTAAAAGATTCATTATGAAACATGAAATGATCATGGAGATTTCATGAATTGTTAGTTAGATTCGTATATTATCTGGTGCGCTAACGGGAAATTCGTCAAACTAATAAGTAATTAAGTATTTTGTCAAGTAATTGGACGGTAAAGAGACGCTTTAATAGATCAACTAAGACAATTACCTAGCAAAGACAATCAACGAGGTTATTTTATAGAGTAATATATAAAGTTTAGGGGAATACTATATAATTTCAAAAATATAAGGGTACACCATAGAAAACCAAAGAGCCCAAGGGTACACTATAGAATTTCCATTATATTTATGATGATTGTTGTACGGGGTCTGAATTATGCATGACTCGACCAAGTAGGGGTTACTCGACCGAGTACCCTTGGCACTCGATCGAGTGTTGGGGGCTGCTGTGAATATTAAGTTCGAAATAATGTGACTCGACCGATCGCATGGTGACACTCGGCCGAGTAGATGTAACTCGACCGAGTGCCATTATGGACTTGGCCGAGTAAAAGACCCTGTATATTTTGTGGTTTTACTGTTTTGGTCACTCGACCGAGTGTATGTTAACACTCGACCAAGTGTAGGGGACTCGACCGAGTGCCATTTGGACTCGATCGAGTGAAAATTCATGTCTGTTTAGTTGGATTCTTTAGTTGGTGCACTCGACCGAGTACATATAGTACTCGATCTAGTGAGCTCGACTCGACCGAGTGGCTTATTGCACTCGACAGAGTGTGTTTGTGCCAGGATTGTTGTCCATTTTCAGCCGTAGGATTGTGCTTATGTTTTCTATTCTTATTGTAGTGCACTACAAGAAAAGGATATATTAGCGACGGACATTTTGCGACGGATATGAAATCCGTAGGAAAAACATACTTGCGACGGCTTTTACGACGGGGATTACTAGTTGCGACGGACTTGCAACGGATATTCCGTCGCAGAACTTTTTCACATATGGCGCCCAACTTTTTACATGGCGGGAAATTATGCGACAGATTATCCGACGCTAATGAGATATTGCGACGGACTTGCGACGGATAATCCGTCGCTAATGAGATATTGCGACGGACTTGCGACGGATTATCCGTCGCAAAAGTGCATAATTGACTGTCAAATTGACCAAAGAAAGGCGACACGTGGTTTACTTCTGCGACGGAATTGCGACGAAAATTCCGTCGCAGACTCTTTTATATGTCACGAACTCGCCTCTCTTCCCTTTACTGATATCAATTATTTTAAAACCTAAAACCCCAAATCGACGACGACGACGACAACGACGACGACCACCACGACGATCCACTAAATCCTTCCCTCCTCTCTCTCAGGTCTCTCTCTCTCTTTCTCCTCTTATTTTTTTTCATGTATTTTGTTCCCTCCGGCCACCCACCGGACCACCCACCTCCTTTTCCCCTTCCCTTCTCCGCCCTTTCCCCTTCCCTTTCCCCTTTCCCCTGCCCCCATGTACTTTCCTCTTTCCCCTGCCAATATCCGGCCGGCTGCCACCCACCGACTATGCCGCTGCCGCTATGCCGCTGCCTATTAAGTTAATTAGTTTAATTATTATTAAGTTTAAGTTTAAGTTTATATTAAGTTAATTAGTTTAATTATAATTATTAATAAGTATAAGTTATATTGATTTAAGTTAATTTTTTGTTTTGAATTAAGTTTAGTTATTATTAAGTATATAAGTCCAAGTTTTTATGTTTGCGTTATTTTGTTTAAGTTTAATTGTGTTTATTTTTATGTTTATGTTTGCGTTCTTATGATTAATTAGAATATAAATTTTTTTTGTTCATATATGGTAGACCTAGTACCCGTTCAAGAGTTATACATTAGGTGTAATTCTTGAATAGTCCCCGTTTTGGGACTGTCTTTGAATATTTAATGCCATTTAGGTGGTAAATACTAATCATTTTTTTAATTGTTATTAGACGATAAAGTTTGGTTGACTGTTCCTTTAATGTTCTCTGAATACATATGGAGAGTGACAAGTCATTCAACATTGTGTATTTGGAGAACTGTAGGGAATTGCTGCCGAATTTTTGTCTCATAACAATTAATTAAATGATTAGTATTTACTAATGGTATGAAAGATTCAAAGATGGGTTTAGGTTGGAGAGATAAGGACCCCATGAACTCGAATATTTTTTTTTTTTTGCAGGTGGAAGATGTTAGATAGTAGTAGTAGTAGTAGTAGTAGTAGTAGTAGTAGTAGTAGTTGTTGTTGTTGTTGTTGATGTTGTTGTTGTTATGGTGGTTGAAGGTTGAAGGTTGGAGGTTGGATGTTGTTTGTTGTTGGAGGTTGTTTGTTGGTTGTTGTTTGTTGTTTGTTGTTTGTTGTTTGTTGTTGTTGTTGTTGTTGTTGTTGTTGTTGTTGTTGTTGTTGTTGTTGTTGTTGTTGTTGTTGTTGTTGTTGTTGTTGTTGTTGTTGTTGTTGTTGTTGTTGTTGTTGTTGTGTATTAGTAGTTATTGTTGTTATTGTTGCTATTAGTACACTTTTAGTTCTTGTTGTTATTGTTTTGAATATTTATTTAAGTCGATAATAATAATTATAAACGTGTATGTAGATTTGAATATTTATTTAAGTCTACATACACGTTTATAATTATTATTAAACTTTCATACATCCACGGGTACTAGGTCTACCATATATGAACAAAAAAAAATTATAGTCTAATTAATCATAAGAACGCAAACATAAACATAAAAATAAACACAATTAAACTTAAACAAAATAACGCAAACATAAAAACTTGGACTTATATACTTAATAATAACTAAACTTAATTCAAAACAAAAAATTAACTTAAATCAATATAACTTATACTTACTAATAATTATAATTAAACTAATTAACTTAATATAAACTTAAACTTAATAATAATTAAACTAATTAACTTAATAGGCAGCGGCATAGCGGCATAGTCGGTGGGTGGAAGCCGGCCGGATATTGGCAGAGGAAAGGGGAAAGTACATGGGGGCAGGGGAAAGGGGAAAGGGAAGGGGAAAGGGCAGAGAAGGGAAGGGGAAAAGGAGGGGGGTGGTCCGGTGGGTGGCCGGAGGGAACAAAACACATGAAAAAAAAATTAAGAGGAGAAAGAGAGAGAGACCGGAGAGAGAGGAGGGAAGGATTTAGTGGGTCGTCGTGGTGGTCTTTGTGGTGGTCGTCGTCGTCGTCATTGTCATCGTTGTTGTCGTCGTCGTCGTCGTTGTCGATTTGGGGTTTTAGGTTTTAAAGCAATTGATTTCGGTAAAGGGAAGAGAGGAGAGTTCGTGACATATAAAAGCGTCTGCGACGGAATTTCCGTCGCAGAAGTAAACCACGTGCCGCCTTTCTTTGGTCAATTTGTCAGCCAATTATGCACTTTTGCGACGGATAATCCGTCGCAAGTCCGTCGCAATATCTCATTAGCGACGGATTATCTGTCGCAATATCTCATTAGCGACGGATAATCCGTCGCATAATTTCCCGCCATGTAAAAAGTTGGGCGCCATATGTGAAAACGTTCTGCAACGGAATATCCGTCGCAACTAGTAATCCCCGTCGCAAAAGCCGTCGCAAGTATGTTTTTGCTACGGATTTCATATCCGTCGCAAAATGCCCGTCGCTAATATATCCTTTTCTTGTAGTGAGTTATCATGCCTGCGACAAGAGCTAGATTGTCAACTGCAAACCCGGAGTTCAACGCTGAGGAGGTCGCCAGACTGGTCAAGCAGAATAAGGCGCTTACTGATGCCCTTAAGAACGTGGGAAGGGATTGATAAGGGTAAAGTCGCGTCACCTTAATCAAAGTAAACCAAATTCACAACTAACTAATAGTCAATGGTAAGCAAGGTATCGAATCCACAGGGAGGCGGTAGTATTCTAATCTGTTAAACTAAGTTCGTCTCTAAAGTAACAATTTCGGGGTTTTGATTGGTAATTCTAAACTAATGGCAAACAATAACAATAAAAGGCAAACAATAACAATAACAATAACTAATAGTAAATAATAACAACTAATAATAATAAGAACTAATAATAAGCAATAACAAACTAATAAGGTTGAAAACAATGAGATTAAAAGTCTAGGGTCTCAGGTTCACTAGGATTATTGTTCAGGGATAGGGATGAAATCAACTATTATGCAATAAAGTTATCTAAGGTCACAAGATCGGTCGATTCAATTATGCCCTTTAGATCTACAATTTAACATGCGATCGCTATCATTAAACGAGTTCTATTCAATTATCGTAGCCTATCTTAGTCTTAACCCGGTTGGTGTCAATCCTAATTCGCGAGACTAGTTAATTAATCCTGGCCAGTAATCAAACAACTAGAATTAGAATTAAAACGATAATCAAACGATAACCATGCAATTGCAATTCAATTAATCAATCTACCCCTTCTAACCATCCTAGATCCCCTTTCAACCCTAGAAAGGAATTTAGCTACTCATAACGATATAAACAACAACAATAATAATTAAAGTAAACATGATTAACAACAATGAAAGGAGTAACAAAGAATAATTAAAGAACAAGAAGACAATTAAATTGAATAACGAAGAAAGATTGAAGAATACCGATTACAAGTTGAACTAAAGACAATCGTCTTTGATGAATAAAATCCAGAGGAAAAGTAAACTAATTTAGGGTTTCTGATTTAAAGCATAAAAGTATTAAAAAGCATAGAAAAGCATGAAAGACGAGATTTCCTTATATAATACAAAAGATCTAATTAATTAGGTTAAAGTTTAAGAAAACACGACAAAGCTGCCGAAATATAGGTTGCTCGATCGAGCAACATGATTCTGCTCGATCGAGCAAGAGAACAGTTCGACTCGACCGAGCAAGGCTCTTCTGCTCGATCGAGCATCCTTCGTTTTGGCTCGTTTCTTCACTTTCTTTCTCGATTTCCGCCTAGCTTCTACTATCCGACTCCGCCACGCTCCATATCAACTCAAAAAGCTCCAAATGCATCCAATCTGCATTAAAACATAACAGAAGCGGCAGAATCTATATTCTAGCTGAAATAGCATAGAAATAAGCAAGGAAAGAACGGTAAATCGAGTTAAATGCGTCTAAGGGAGGCATAAAATATGTATACAAATAATGATCATCAGGGATCGCGAGGTGGTAGTAAATGCAACCACTATAAGCACCGCTCTCGCCCATCACAGACCCACTACCTATGAGGGTACTGGTGCGCCGCACCTGATAGATGATTGGCACCGGGAGATAGAGAGTATCTTCGAGGTCGTCGACTGTCTAGTGAATTTGTGTGTGGAGCAAGCTGCGTTTTACCTGAGGGGTCACGCAGGGAAGTAGTGGTTCAGAGAGTGGATGGCTATGAAGGACTATTATCTGAGAGAAGGGGATGAGGCGATTCCTTGAAGAGATTTCAAGGAATGGAGTTTGTTCCCGAGCATGTGAGAGGGAAGCTGAGGTCTGAGTTCGACTCGTTCCGAATGACAAAGGAGATTTCCGTGACTGATTAATACAACAAGTTTACTGAGTTGGCAAGCTATGTCGACGACATGCAATGAAGCCAAAAGTCCTTGTCTGAGAAGCTCTTGAAGGGGTTAGTCTTTAGGGTCATGAACAAGCTACATGTGGCAGTGGCTTCTGAGTTCTGACCTTAAGGATGAAAGTCCATAGACCTTAATTAGACTCCTCTAATTATTTGCTAAATTACTTGTTAATTTAGTATTTAATGATCTATGTAACATGCATGCAAATATAAAGACATTTATATAAGAGAAGAAATTTCCTCACATTGATATGGAAAATATAAGGGCACAACAAGAACTCCTTCTTGTTGTTCTTGAGCTACAAATATGGATGAACACAAACAATCTCCAAAGTAGAATATCTCCTCTAAGTTGCACCAAGATTAACCCAATAATCTACCCTTATTATTAACTAGATAATAAGATAGATATTATTCTACTAATATTATGACTATATTACTACACTAGTAATACTTAGTAAATATTAGTATTTGAGAGTTTTAGTAAGAAGATGAGGTTTTTGAGAGAAGTAAGAAAACAAGCACAAAATGAAGTAGTAATAAAATGAACACAAATGCTCATTTTATAGGCCATGAGGCCGGACCACATTGTCCACAAATGGACTATTATTTTGTTTAATTTGTTCACATGCATTAGAGTGGAGTGTTGTAGAGCAAGTGATGATTATTTCTACTTGTTATGTCACTTTCATTTAGTAACTAAAGAGTATAAACAAGAGCAACAATCATCACCATTGTAACTACACTCTAACCGGCCACAATGGCCTAGTCAGGTCCATTTTGATTTTTGATATTTGTCTCACAAATACTTATTGATCATATGGTTAATTATCTTGTATAATTAAGTGTTAATTTGATCATATAACAATTATATGACTCAATTAAATAAATAATATGTACTTAACATTTTAAGTAATATTTTACCATTATATCAATATATAATGGGCCCCACAATGCTTAGTTAATTTATTTTACAACTCCTTGTAAATATAATTAACTAATTCCCTCTATCTCAAAACCTCAACTAATTTAGTAATTTAACGATTAATTACTAAGTTAAATCTTATTTAATCGTATTAAAATAAGATATAAATTTATTAGTCCATTATCGCATAATTGAAAAATAAGTTTAATCGAATTTGAGTTCTTAACTCAATTTCTAACAATTAACTCTCGTACATATCGAATATATGTAATGTACTAATTAACTGTATCGTATACAACTAATTAGTTACTATTTGGATTTCATCCTTTAGGTGTGACCGAAAGGGATCAGTTGATCACCGCCGTCAAACGACAATAACGTCAAACTCTAGTCAGCCAACCGTTATTGATTTACGTTAATCAACTGACTAATCATATATATAGTCAATAAATATCCCAATTATATTCCATAATAAGATTTATTATGTGGCGCACTTTTGTGGAGGACACCTACTCCAACAAAGGAGGCATATGAGAAGGCGGGGTAGGCAGAGAGATTGGCAAGAATGACAAAGGAGTCTAAGGAGACGATGAAAAGAAGTAAGAGGAAGGCGACCAATGAGGGTGCAGGCAACTCTACCTTTAAGAGGGGTAACTATTCTCAGGCCAGATCCTATACTGGTGGGGGTGGCTTCAAAGGGGGACAACTATCTGGAGGGAACGGAAGTCGGGCTGCTAGTGAGACTTCTGGGATGAAGTGCTATAGTTTTGGCGGCTTTGGCCACAACAAGTTCGAGTGTCCATCGGCAGGAGGGAGTGGGGTTACCAACCTTCATTCCAGCGGAGCTATTCTTAGAGCACGACTAGTAACCGGCCTGCGGGTTCATGGAACCTGCAGGGGAACCAGAGTGTGACCGGCAGTGGCTATAACCGCCATGGAGGGACCTACCAGAAGCAGAACAACAATGGAGAAAACCAGAGTTCAACTTGAAGACTGTGGCATCTGCGAGCACAGTGCAAGGGGGTGGCTAGAATAACAGTGGTAAAATGTTTATGATGGATAAGCAAGCATCAGAGGCAGACGCGCAAGTTATCATCGGTACATTTCTTGTTTATCGTGTTCCTTCTTTTGTTTTGTTCGATTCGGAGGTAACCCATTCTTTTATTTCCAAGAGTCATGTTATGTTGTTGGGGCTTGGTAGTAGCCAGTCTGTAAATGATAAGGTATTTATACCTTTTAGAGAGTTTGTGTCCTGTACTAAGTTGTTTAGGGATGTATCTATGATTGTGGGGGAGGTGGACTTTTCAGTCAACCTGTTTGAATTTCCTCTAGACGGGTTTGAAAAAATTATCGGGATGGATTTGTTGGGTAGATATAAGGCAAATATAGATAGTCATTATAAGAAGGTGTCTTTAAGGGGTACGAAAGGAGTTAGAGTGTCGTACCGAGGATTCATGGTGAAGCCTAAAGTGAGGCCGATAGCGGCAGTTACCTTGAAGGCGAACCTGAGGAAGGGCTACCCTATGATCTTATGTCATGTGAGAGATACCATAGTTGTGGAGCAGACAGCAGACCAGATTGAGGTGGTGAGTGAGTTTGATGATATTTTTCTGGAGGAGATACCGGGATTACCGCCGAGAAGGGATATTGATTTTAACTTGGAGTTGAAGGCGGGTACGGGACCAATTTCCAAGACCCCGTATCGCATGGGACCGAAGGAGATTGAAGAGTTAAATAAGCAGATGAATGAGCTACTGGACAAGGGGTACATTAGACCTAGTGTATCGTAGTGGGGTGCGCCAGTTCTGTTTGTAAAGAAGAACGATGGTAGTTTATATTTGTGTTTGACTAATGCACCAGCGTTATTCATGGATCTTGTGAATCGGATCTTCAGTTCATATCTGGACACGTTCGTGGTGGTATTTATTGACGACATCATGGTATATTCTAAGACTAAGGAGGAGCATGCAGAGCATTTGAGGATCGTGTTGCAGACATTGAGAGACAACCGGTTGTATGCAATGTTGTCTAAGTGTGAATTTTGGTTAGAGAAGGTGGCATTCTTGGGGCATGTGGTATCTAAAGAAGGGGTAATGGTGGATCGAAGTAAGATCGAGGCGGTGTCTAAATGGGAGGCACCAAAGAATGTGGCAAAGGTGAGAAGTTTTCTAGGTTTGGCTGGGTATTACAGGAGATTCGTGAAAGAATTTTCGAGGATAGCTCGAATTATGATGACATTGATGAGGAAGGAGAATATTTTTTGCCGGGTGAGAGCTGTGTGACGACGTTCCAAACCTTAAAGGAGCGTTTGACTACGGCTCCTGTTTTGGCATTACCTGAAGGAAGTGAGTTTTGAGGTGTATACCGATGCATCAAAGTGTGGTTTGAGATGTGTGCTGACGCAAAATGGAAAGGTGATTGCATGTGCATCGAGGCAACTGAAGCCTTATGAGGAGAATTACCCTACTCATGATTTAGAGTTGGGAGTAGTGGTGTTTGCACTGAATATTTGGAGGCATTATTTTTATGGTGTCAGCTTTAAGGTGTTTTCAGACCATAAGAGTTTGAAGTACATATATACCCAGAAAGAGTTGAATATAAGGCAGCGGCAGTGGATGAAGTTGATTGGGGATTACGATATGGAGATCACCTACCACGATGGGAAGGCTAATGTGGTTGCTGATGCTTTGAGCCGGAAGAGTGTACATTCCTTGTGCACTACGATGTCTTTGATTGTAGGTGAGGGACGAGGTAGAAAAGATGGGGATCCATGTGATTCGGAAGGGAGATGCTACTAGTGACTTAATGATTGGCCTGGGATTATATGATGACATTAGGAGCAAGCAAGTGAAGGATCCTAAAATTCAGCTGTGGAATAAATAGGTAGAGGAGGGTACTACTCCTAGGTTTTTGGTTCATGCAGATAGAAGTGTGATATTTGAGGGCCGATGGTGTGTGCCGAATGATCCAGAGTTGAAGTAAATAATTTTGACTGAAGCTCATTGTACTCCTTATTCGTTTCATCCGGGTGTGGATAAGCTATATAAATATTTGAAGAAGACTTTATGGTGGCCGAGGATGAAGGAAGTTGCTGATTTTGTGGTAAGGTGTTTGACCTGTAAGCGAGTCAAGGGGGAACAGAGGAGACCGCAAGGTAAGATTCAGTCTTTAGAGGTCCCAAAATAGAAATGGGAGTCTATATCCATGGATTTTGTGGTAGGACTTCCGAGATCGAAGAAGGGGAATAACATGATTTAGGTGATCGTGGATCAGTTGACCAAGTCAGGCCATTTCGTGCCTACGAAGGAAACTTGGAGCAAGATCGAGTTAACTTTAGCTTATAGGAAGCATGTGCTGAAGCTACATGGGGTGCCTAATGATATAGTATTTGATCGAAATGCGAGCTTTATTTCTCAATTTTGGAAGGAATTTGAAGAGCTTATTGGAAAGACATTGAAGATGAGTACAATATTTCATCCTGCGACAGATGGCCAGACGGAGAGAACAATCAAGACCTTGGAAAATATGTTGAGGGCGTGTGTGCTATCATTTGGTGGGAATTGGGAGGATACGCTGGACCTGATAGAGTTTTCTTACAACAACAGCTACCATTTTAGTATTGGAATGACACCATTTGAGGCCTTGTATGGGAGGAGATGCAGAAGTCCAGTGTGTTGGGATGACAATTCTGAGGTAGTAGTTATTGGACCCCAGATAGTTCAGGACAAGATCGAACAAGTGAAGCTAATTCGGCTGTGAAAGCATCGCATGATTCTCAAAAAGAGCTATGCAGACCTTCATCGGGGGGACATTGAGTTCCAGGTGGGTTACAAAGTCCTTTTGAAGGCGACACCTATGCGTGGGGTGACAGGATTCAAGAAGAGGGGCAAATTGAGCCAGAAGTTCATAGGCCCCTATGAGATTTTGGATCGGGTTGGAGAGGTGGCTTATCGCTTAGCCGTACCACCTGCTATTGATCGGGTCTATAATGTGTTCCATGTATCTCAGTTGCGAAACTATGTGAGTGATCCGTCTCATGTTCTAGAGGCTGAGACCATTGAGCTTGATGAGGCACTCACTTATGTTGAGGTGCTAAAAGAGATCTTGGATCGGAAGGTTCGCAAGACCAGAAATGGGGAGACGACGCTATTGAAGGTGTTATGATTCAACCATAACGTGGAAGAAGCAACTTAGAAGCCTGAAGCTGCTATGCGAGAGCGACTGAGCGATACCCACATCTGTTTGAAGAGGTATGTTCGATTACGGGGACGTAACCTTGTTCTTTAGGGGGGGGGAGAAGATAATTGCATAAGGTTAAGTATGTTAGTAGTTAGTGTCTTTTGGTGTGGTATAGCATGCGTTGTGAAATGTATTGTTGTTGTGTAGTGTTTAATATGTTGTTGTTGTGTCGTGTTTAATATGTATATGTGTTGTTGTGTCTCATGTTGGTTGTTGGTAGGAGTTGTTAGTTCAGTAGAAGTATGAGTTGTGAACTTCGAGGACGAAGTTCGTTCTTAAGAAGGGAAGACTGTAATACTCCGTATTTCTGAGTACTTAGCACTCGGCCGAGTAAAGCTTACTCGACCGAGGGGATTGTGTACTCGGCCGAGTGGATTGTATTCGGCCGAGTAGGTTGGTCTGTCGTTTGAGCAACATTTTGTTCTTGGGGTACTCGACCGAGTGTGGTAAGCACTCGACTGAGTAACTTATTGTAATCGATCGAGTACGCCGGTCTGCGAGAATTATTCGAAAGATTTGATTAGGGATTAATAAGAGGAGTTAAGTTCATAATCACTGTTTACGTTCTTCACCAAAAACCCCATTTCTCTCAAAAACTCTCTCAAACTCCTAAAAGACATTCCTAATCATTCCGTGTCGGAGTAGATCTCTCATTGCCTTGTTGATTGTTTGGTAAGTATTCCTAATATGTGATTTATATGAATAAGTGTAAACCCTAATTGAATTAGGGGGAAAAGGGAAAGAGGATTAATATTAATTATGTATAATTCTTGTGTGATTAGGGGGAGACTTTATAGAAGAATAATTCTAAGTGATTTCTTGCCTTCTTGCGGAATTTGATAATAAGGTAGGGTTTCCCTACTCAGTACAATTATGCTAATTGATGTGATGAGATATATTGTTTATGATTATTTGATTGCTTGATGATGATGGTGATGGAGTTCGGGATTGAAGTTCGTGTTGATACAATGGTTACTACGTTGGTGATCCGCCGGGAGACAGTTTCACACCCCGAGTTCGCCTCTCGTAGCTCTCCCGCTACGAGGGGGATGTGCACATTAATGTTCCAGGCTCTCTCGTTGCGGTGAGAGGGAATTTCGACGCCTATGGCTGCGGTCTAGGGTCAATTAGTGGTTTTTGAAGGTCAGGGATTGTAACCTGGTGCTGCTGAGGTAACCGTTGCGGTGGCCCTCCGGTTTCTCTTTCTCTATTGCTTGTCTTGTACGTTGGTCGATATATATTGTTACTGACCCCTTTAATGTTTTCCAAAACAGCTGTGATCCATTAGGGAATGGTGAGCATGTGATCAACAGGTAATCCGTAGAGCTACGTTGGGATTAGGATGAGATCACTTGAGTCATAGCTTTCGCCGAGTTGTTAGAGTCATAGATATTATAACTCTTTTTACTATTATGTTGATGTGAGTATTGGTACAGACGGTATGTCGTTTGTTTTGAGACTATGTATTTGGATTTAACTATTTATTTAATAAATTATTGTTTCTTTATTGTGAGTTTTGATATGTACTACCTCGGGCAACCGAGATGGTAGCATCCCGAAGTATTAAGGAGGTTTTGTAAGCCTCTTTGGTATTTGGGGGTGTTACATAAATATTTATAAATTCCAAACCAAAATTATCATCAAGCAAATAGCGATGAGAAAACCACTTTGATCATCTAGCTCAGCTAACTCAAAATTCATCGGTTTTCACTTACACAATATTTCTCAAATCTTGGTCCTCACCATTCCTCATTACCGTATAGTAAAATCTAAAATGAAAATCCAATAATTACCTACAACTCCCTCCCATAATGCTTTTAAGGTAATCATTAGAAAACTCAATTAAGTAAACGAGAATCACCATCAGCAAATTTACCCGCAGGTCATACACCCAAAACATACAAGAAACGAGGGAGATATTATTATTTTACGAAAGTCTAATAGTGCTGAGAAAATTTACCCGCCGGCGTCTAAACCATTTTTATGCAATTTCGGGGAAAAAATTGGATTGGGCAAAATTTCGCTCGTTCGGGTGAAAATTTTACGCCCTTGGGTGAAATTTCAATCTCCGGCGTCATACGAGCAACAAACATGTTACATCATCTTTTTCCTTTGATTCGAAGATGATTTTCCAAACACTAACCTCAAAATACAAGATCAAACCACAAACAAGACAAGAACAATAATCAAAGACATTACAAATCATCATCAATCTCAACACAACAAATCCAACTTTGCCAAGTATCACCAACACCATTGTTGGGTACGAAAGCAATAAGAAATAAGATCAACTCAATCAAAATAACTCATATTTGGCATATAAAATCCTATTCTAACACAAACAAGAAAGACATTCCCTTAAAAGATGAAATCCAAATAACTCATCAACTAACCCGTCTACGTTACCTCAAATCTTCTAAAACGCCTCCTTAAAGATAAGGATGCACCTCCATAAATTCCAAAGTCTACTAAAAAACAATTAAAGATAAAAGTATAAGAAATACATCACCTTTAAGAGATGAGAATTGAGAAAGAGAAAAGTAAAGTAAGATATATACTTACATCAAGAAGAAGGAAATGGTGAGGGAGAACGAGGATGGAGCAGTCATCGAATTTGGATAAGGAACGAAAAAATATACGCATCTTAAGATGAGATCTAAAAGATGGGTAACAAAGATATATTTTATAAAAGTTGGGGAAGGATGATATTTTATTATATAAAAAGATAGAGGACGATGAGATCATGAGAAGAATGGTGAAAAGTTTGAGTGATTTGGTTGAGAAATGAGGAAGTTAAACCATGTTTAACAGTTGTTCCCACAAACTTACTTAGACCTAATTCCTACATTAAAATATTAAAATATACTCCCTCCTAGTCACTCATTTCTTCTCATTTTCCTTTTACACAAAAATTAAGGAAATGAATTTGGACCACACAAAACACGCTACCTCACATACAAATTAGTTTGGACCACACAAAACACACAACCCCACAACCAAAAAGGGAAAGAGGGAAGAAAACCCGACTTACCCAATAAGGAAAGAGGGAAGAAATGACCGACTAAGAGGGAGTATCATTTTTACCTACTTACAAACCTATTTCGTGATTTTATTATTTTATCAAGACTTACTTAGACCTAATTTCTCTTTCTAAAAAATACTTGTCAAACTTTACTCGCCATGTGAATGAATGTATGCAAAAGGAAATAAAATGGGGCATTGCGTCATGCATCCTAGAGTGCATGCATCATGCATGTCATTTGGGTGTACCTGATCAAGGTTCACTAGGTCTAAAATGGACCATTTGGAATGTCTTATGCATCACTAGTTCCTAATAAATGTTTTACTTTATTTTTTGCTTTAATATTTTTTTGTTCTTATTCAAGACATAGCCCTACATACCCATAAACGTGGTCTAATAAAAGTTGTAAGAACTTAAAGGTTTGGTCTTTAATGGAGTTTCTAGAAAGAGTTAAAATCTGAAATTTTGAAGGAATTAGATGAAATGAGGTTTGCTTATAAAACATTAACCAAAAACCTTGACCCATTGACTTGACTCATAACTCAAACGAGTTGAGTTTCACTCAAATTTAGCGTAGATTCGTCCTAAATCAAAGCGTTTTGACCCAACTAAATTAAAAATGGAATTCTAAAAAAAAAAAGTGAAAGTGAATTTTATTAACTTGGCATTTTAAATCAATTTCTCATCAAAATAAAGTTACATTTTAAATCCCTTTCTCACTACTAGCAAATTATTCATTTTTGATAAACTAACAATTTTAAATTGAATTAAATAATCGACCACGACGATTTTACCAATTAAATGAAATCCAGGGTGTTACATATTAATTTAAATATATAAGACTGATAAAATTGTGCAAGTAACAAAAGTAACAATGTTAGTAGTGAAAATAACTATAAAAACACGGGATGTAGTAAATATGATAATAACCACCAATCTAAGTAGTAAAAATAACAATAATTGCCCCATGATTAATATAAGTTACAGTTGCAGCAACAAGAGTAGATAAATTAACGTATTAAATGCGAAAGTAGCAAAATTAACAATAATAACAGCACGAGTAGTGAAAGTAACAATAATAACAACAAATGTAGTTAATGTAACATTAGTAACAAAGCGAGGAGTAAATGCACGTGTCACAAAATATGGTAGATGAATATGATCTTAATCACAATACCAGATGCGGCATACAAACATATATCATAATAAATGGTAACACTATGAGTAAGACAAGTCAACGTAATTCAGTTTCATACAATATAACATTTAAAAAGGAAATGTAGATAATATGGCCGAGACCGGACACCAAAACTAAAAAGTATATATTATGAAATTTTTCATCTTATGGGAAAATAGCTTAATTTCAAGATCATAGTTACAAAGTACTAAACATGGATTTTTTTTTGTTATAAAAAAAGTACATCTTAATATTTTAAACACAGCCACCAATCCCTATTCATCTAACAAAATAATCTTCAAAGATTTTGTCCTTAATTGTGTTGAAAATTTGTAGTATTATCAAAGATGTGAACTTAAACCTTCATTTTATCGAGAAAGTGTCTATTACAAATTGCTTCGTGAGATCACTAAAATTGCTGACTTTACGGCCTCTATTGAACATTCTTTTCCAACTTTTCAAGGTGGTTTGAAAGTCGATAGTTTCAACTTATCTCACTCATTCAAAAGGATGAAACAGATTGAACTTACCCTAAGGGTGTGTTTGGATATGAGAAATAAAAGGGAAACGGATGGACGAGAAATCCCTTGTTTGGTTATCAAAATGAAGGTGAAATGATTTGGAGGGGGGAGGGTAGATCCCTCCATTTTCCTCATCCATGCCAAATTATTTCCCTACCAGTATAGGTAAGATTTGGATGGAAAATGATCTCCTTCCATTATCCCTCCCCTACCCTCCCTTTCTCTTCCCTTCTTCTCCCTCCCCTCCCTTTCCTTCCATTTTTCCTATCTAAACACACCCTAAAGGATTGATCTAGTTATCTTACATATTGAAATGAACACAAATTTTCATTTGTGACGAGGCGACCCGTCGCAAACTTGCGATAGGTCAAATCCCCCTCACAAAGAGCAAGTGGCAAGGCAAGTGGGTGGCAAATAATGGAGCCCCCCACTTGTCTTACCACTTGCTTTTTGTGAGGGGATTTAACATGTCGCAAGCTTACGACTGATCACCCAAGCAAGACGTAAATGTCAAACGAAAATCATGAATCGGTCCCCGCTACAAAAGAACAATAAAGAAGGGATAAGAAACATTGGATTGCAAAGTAGAAAGTCTGGAGGCCAGCAGCAAGAATAGTCACGTAGCCAACCACCGAACTTGTGACAAATTGAAAAGCCCAAAAGGTGATTAAGAGTTCAAAACTACAACTAAACCCTTACCAATAATTTGCTCACTTTTCATAATTGACTTAATTATAATTAAATAAATAGCGGTACAAAAATCATTGATTCATGGGTTCACGACTCATGAAACACCTCATAAGTCATAACCTTTTCTTTATTTTATGGGATAGTTCCACATTTTTGGGAGCCTTCTATTCTGTTATTCCTTGTGAATTTGTGATATCATTCCTCTTTCATACATATGCTCAATTGTTTACTCTCACAAGTCTACATTTTAGAGTGGAGGTATGACTTATGAGAGACGACGTTGAAGTCGAAAAGTCTACGGAACTGATAAATAATGCAATATATCGACCTTGGAAAAAATCGACTAAATAAAAGAATAAATATTCCAGTTGCTGCCGACCAGGTTTAGCCTCATCATAATCCTCCATATGATTTCTTATAACGAATACGTATTATATACATATATTATGTTACAACAAATACGGAGTATGTTTTATAAATATTCTGAGTTGTAATTCTGATCAAATTAATACTTTATGTCTTACTCTTGTGGAAAACAAGTAATTTGTATTCCCTTCCTTCTTGTCAATTGTTTACCTCTGCTTTTAAAACAAAGATAAAGAAAAAGATAAGAGGCGGTTTATGGTTAATGGTATTGGATGTCATTTGAACAATAGTTTTATTGGATGATCAAATAACTCATTAATAACATGTCTTATATAAAAAAGATAAACAAATAAATAAGACACCCAAAAATAAAAATGATAAACAAATGACCGAAACAGATAGAGTATATGAATAGTCATCCCTCATCATCATTTAATAATGCTTGAAAATGTTGATACTTTTATACTTTCTCTTTTCATATTTGCACACAAATCATAGAATAGGTATGTGTAAGAGAACTATTTGATTATGCAACTTACACTTATAAATGCAGTTGTTAAATCATTTAAACGGATTTGGGTCGTACTCAAATGGATAAGAGAAAGTGCGTTTTATATATACCCCATGAAATTGCACTCTTAAACCAATTAACAATAGAGGATAACCCCTCCGCTTATAGAGCGTATATATAGATTTAGGAAGATAAAATAAACTAATGGATGTCATTTTCAGTTTTTCATTAATTGCAATATGGCAATTTATGATAAAAAAGACCATTAATTGCAATATGGCAATCTATACAATAATATAAAAAGCCTAGATTGAGCAATTATTGAAGCGACACGTGGCAATCCCTCATTCATTTGTAAGACATTATTTGTTATACTTCCAATCTCTAAATCACATAGTATACTCTCTTAGAATTTTTAGACTTTTCATCTTCCCTCTTTAATGGCACTTAAATTCTTGTAATTTATGTCCATTAATTAGTAATATTCCATTTTTTAGTTTTTCAACCCATTCACCTACCTTTCTATGCATATATATATATAATTAAGTTGTAAAGAGAAAAATCAAATTAGTCACTACATTTTCATTCTTTTTGCAAATGGTTATTATTCCAATTTTCCTTTTTGATATGATAATTTATTAATGTTTTTGTGTAATATTGGTAGTTATGTTTTGTCATCATAATCTTTGTATTGGTGCCCCATTTTATCGTTATTTTCATTAGTTTTTTAATTATCTATATATACGCGTATTTTACATCAATATAGTATTTCTTTCGTAGAATGTTCCTTATATTTCATCACATGACATATGAGCTCATTACATATGATCCTAACTATTTCATGTACTTTTTGCTTTTACAGCTACTAAGGAGCAAACGGGGTTGTGGATGAAACAAATTCCAATTTAACACTAATATATAATATAATTATGAATTTAAAAGTTATCAATTGGGTATGATATCATTGACATAGAAGCCATGAATCAATGTCTTTTGGAAGGGCAATTTGAAGGTGATACTGGTCTCAAGGGATCTTATAACTCTAGGTTATGTAATCAATTTCTTACAATAAAGTTAAACTAGACCAAGCTCGGTTCTATTTATCAATGTGCTCCACAAACTCACATCAATTTCAACAGTTCACTTTGTTGTGATAATACTTTTTAACTTGCCCTATTTTTTTTTTAACTTTGTTATACTTTGTTAGATGTATTTTATAAATTTAAAATGATGAGATTTTGTATATACGACAGTGTTAATGTGAGGCTCAACTTGGACTCTCACGACAATGCATGCAAAAAATTAAGGGACAATATGTATATATGAATATAAAATAATTAGATTTCGGGATAAACATTTATTTTTTAACCATAAAGTTAAGTTTCAGTTTTCCTTTATTACTGATATATTAATAATAAAGATTCATGATCAATTTTTAAAGTCAAATGTTTTTATACCATTCTATATATGTAGTTTATATTTAAGTTATGTAAAACCATGTGGGTAAAAAATAAAGTGCCCCCTCTCAAGAAGTACATTGTGTCATATGATCGAGGACTGTTGTTTTTATTATGATATAACAATTATTCAAATTTTGAGCATTATATAAAAAGAATGTCTAGAACATAAATAAAACCATGTATGAATAACAATAAAATAAGAAACTAAAATCCACGTGTTATAACCGCTCCGCGAATTTCGCGGGCAATAAAACTAGTTTATGATAAAAAAAGAATGGAGTAAAAGGCTATAAGCAGTGCAAATTCACAGCCCACAGTCCCACACCAAGTATTATGACAGACAGATAATGCTCCTACTCCATACCATAACAATGACAGATTGTCGAATCAGAATGCAGGAAAGGATACACCCCCTCGTGGTTCTTTTGTGCTTTTGTATCAACTTCTTCAACGTTAATGGAAGCTAACTATATTTATTTTGTCTCTTTAAATTGTTAAGGGCCGTATGACGGATGCAGCATATACTTTGTCTTTATATCACCAAAATTCCACATCTTGAATTGTGCTACTTCAGGTTTTAATTTCTCGGGTTTAAATCTCACTCTTACTACCTCTAATTGCTTTTTTCAATAGCGGGTGATCCCTTACTAGCACCGTTACAAAAGTGTTTGTGAGTAATTTTCATTAGAAACAACTTCCTACCGAAAGTTATTTTTGTTAATCTTTGCTTACTTTCAAGAACGGTCTTTTTATTTTTTATTTTGTATTCTTCGTGGGTCAGCGTTGATAATCGAGACTGAAATTTTCGACACGACGTCCAGTGAGCCACTAAAGAGTGCTAGTGGTTGATCGCTCACTAGCAAAATAGTAGTAGCGCGTAGCTCTTTAAGCATACATTCTTGCTTTGAGAAAGAATAAGAGTATGTTTCACGATACAACTTGTCACTCGATTGACCGTGCGTGACATGTATTCCATTCCAGACAAGAGTGTTTTCTAACGAGGTGCTGTAAGTGCCTCTGCACCCCTTTTTCGAAAAACAATTACAATTTTGTTTAGTAAAGAAGAACAATAATCATGGTGATCTAGTGCTTATTAATCTTATTTCTTTGTTAGAGGTCATGGGTGAGTTCAATCGTTGTATTGAACCATTTTTTTTAATGCTATATCACCATACATTTTATCTAATTAAACAATTTTTTTTCAAATAAATCGATATTTTCATGGTTATTAAAATTAACGCAACCTCATTCATCAAATCTTAGAACCGCCTCTAAATTTCCAGCTGTAATCAAAATTTGTAAATTACGATATCATATCCATAATATGTTTCGTCTTATCATGGTGCTTATCCAGAATACGTTTTGTCTTATTATGGTGCTTATATCAATCAACCCAGTACCATAATAAAATCACATATCTCATTGAAGACGAACCTATCTGCAGCTGAAGACGGGATAAATGTTGTCCGTTTAACAACAAATGTAACCATGTGACAAACAATCAGTTATAACTTAGAAAATACTATTAGTTATATTTGTCGTTAAACTAACCACATTTGACTTGTACTCAGCTTAAAACGAAATTGATCCATCTTTAATGAGACCGATAAAATAGTGTAGTCTAATTTTATGGCAAAATAAAGGAAATCTAGATACTTGATACCAGGAATAAGAAAGATCTTTGATCTTTAAACTTTCTTTTCCCAAACTATTTAAATTTAAACTATCCTTCCGTTCCAAGATACTAAAACGTTGGAACGACGCCGTATCCATGATCAACAACATAATCAAAATTCGATTCCCGACTATTGGCAAACAACTTATCAATGTCCGACGTTTCATCATTTCCGGTTCTCTTAACGAAACGTCCTTTAACCCGAGGCCGTGTTTCGGCGTACGCTTTCCTCGAAGCGTATCGAATCGTCTTCTCGAACTTTCTGTTCTTCCTCTTCTCTCTGTACCTCAACACTCTCGCCGCCCTATCCATTGCCGGCGCCGTCGTTTCTTCCGCCGGTGAAACGACGGCGGAGCTTCCGGCGGAGTTTGTGTTTGCTTCTGGTACTACTCCGATTTCTGACGATGATACCTGAATTTCATAAATAAACACTTTAGTTTAATTTAATTTAATTTGATTTTAATTAAATATAATTTATACTGAAAAAACTTTCACGAAAATGATGAGAAGAGTGAGTACGCTGTGTTTAGCTGAGAAATTGAAAGACGAGAAAAGCTCAAACTGTTGATTGTTGTTAACTTTGTTCTTCTTGCAATGGTGTTTATCAGGTTGAGAGAAATCGATGTCGAAAGAACTAACGAAGAAATGATCTCCAGTAGTATTGGAGGAGAAGCTCAGATTTCCTTTGGATTGCGTTGGTACAACACTGTCAGTAATTGCAAAATTTTGAGTTTCGTAATTTTTTGGATTCGAGTTTTTTTCGAGGTTTTGTCCGCCATAGCTGAAATCAAGGAGGTCGGGTTCGTTGTACATAAAGGTATTGTTCAGGTTTGGGATAAGCCAGGTGTCAGCATCGTCGTCGTCGAATTTGGCGGGGGCGGGGGTGGTGGCAGGCGTGGGATAGTTAGAGTGGAGAAAGGCGGGGGCGGGGGGTTGGACGGCGGCATTGACCGCCGAGTCGTAGAAGGGAATGACTGGGATGCGTTCGTGGCGGTGTGCTAAGGGGTTAGCGGAGTGGATGTCGTGGTCGCAGGACGAGCATAACATGGCCGCGTCCGCTTTACAAGTGACGGCAGCCGGGGCTTGCTCGCAGACCTCACACATCCACACTCGCTCGTGGCGACTTCTCATTACACCGTGGCCGTTTGCCAGGTGTAATTTTGAGTCACAAGCGCCACATAGAAAAGCTGCATCCGCCCTACAGTAGAGTAGGGCGGATGCAGCACGACAATTATCACAAGATCTTGCAGAGAAACCCCATTCGGATAATAATCCCTTCATATTATTACTCCGTATTTATTTGTTTTATTTTATAACTTATAAATAGTCTATTAAATATTCTTCAAAGTTTTAAAACTGTATACTTATAGTGGATAGATAGATAGAAAAGCAAAATGCTGAATTGAGTTGAGTTTGCTTGAATTTATTTAGGAGGGTCTATGAGATGGTTGGTTGATTGATTATTGATATTGCCAAATTATAGATGAGGAAGAGTGATGACAAGGCAAGGGAAAACGTGGATGATTTGTGGCCTAGTAAAAGATTTTGTTGATTATTTTATGTTTTATTTATTTGTATTTATTTAATCATGGGTCTGTGCCGACATAGGTCCCAC
This sequence comes from Heliosperma pusillum, assembly GCA_022085475.1. Classification (NCBI taxonomy): domain Eukaryota; kingdom Viridiplantae; phylum Streptophyta; class Magnoliopsida; order Caryophyllales; family Caryophyllaceae; genus Heliosperma; species Heliosperma pusillum. The sequence goes on from JAIUZE010019572.1 coordinate 27,758, forward strand.
TAGGCCACCATAGCACGAGGGAGGTAAGGTCAAGTGACTGTCTCGATTTATCATCGGTAACATTTGTTTGTCATGTTGTGAATTTTGAGAAATAGTCGCATTATGAATTGATTGGACGTAGTATCTCGATAGAACAGATATTATCCGTCTTAAATTTAAAAAAAATTAATTAGTTGGAATAAAATAAAAATAAAACGGTCAATGATAAAGTGATATGATATTTGACCCGCTTTAAATTTAAAATGAATAGTTCTATTTTAAGGGGGGCTTACCTTTGATAGAAGTTGAAAGATTTGCTAATAATTTCCAAACCCACATAACTTCAAAAACGAGTTCATGCTTAGTACGGATTAATAAAATATTTGTATAATACAGTATATACGGTTAGAACTTAGGATTATACCTGGCCTGTTGAAAAGAAATTTTGAAACAAAATGTTTGCCATGAACGGATGCTACAATTACTACTATTGCTTATTACTCTTTATGTCTCAGTGAATTGTTACGTTTGCTTTATTTTGTGAGGGAAAAATAAAGTAAGTGTAAAAGCGACGGAGGGAGTATCTTTCCTAATTGATTAACGTATTGTCAAATTAAAAATTGCCTACCATCGTTTAGCCATATTTTTTTGCATTAACTATGGTGTTATGTGTTCCATATTTCTTTTCCAAATGAATGCTTCTTAGATGCTAACACATTGAAATATGTGTTCAATGTATGATACGAGATTGTAAACATATAAAAAAAATAAGTTTTTGAAACAAATAAAAAGAATTACTTACGATTAAAAGTTTTATCGGTTTAAATATTTTAAATAATTACTTTAAATCGATCATACTTTTATTTTGTTAATTAAGCAAATTATAAAAGGCTTACGATTGAGAGCGGTTTTAACCTAAAGTCAATAATGGTCATTTAGCTAAAGCGCTTCATCCTCTATATACTAAAAGATTAAGAGAAGCTCAAATTTTTCCCACCTAAAACATCACCTTATTTTGATGTGATAATCTCATATTTACTTTCCTATTTTGTTATATTCCACTATGTAGTATTACTACTTTTTTTGCTGATAAAAAATTCGCTTTGGAAGATAAATCGTAGTTAAAACATACTTCTATATTGTTAAAAAAATTATAAAACAGTATCATTAATTTTGTGTAAATATTTTTTTATTAAGATACACCTTTTATGTCATTACTTAAATCTCTTCATTAATTTTATTGTTTTATTTTTTTGTTCAAATCAAAATGTAATGATTAAAAATGTTAAATAATAATAATGAATTGTCAATTTACAATCTATGAATAATAATATTATATACTAAAAAAAGTAAAAGTCTGTAAATTACCGTGCATTGCACGGGATCTATGCTAGTCTTATATCAAATGAAGAAAGCATGTGCTGTTTACGAAGAAAGGAGAAAGCCATTCTTTAGGGCAACAATTAACTTAATTTGAAGTAGATTGAAAAAAACCAATTTGTTATTTGATCCCATGTAAACTTGCTTTCGAAAACATACTTTGTTTATTATCGAAGGAGCAAACGTTTGTAAGAATTGTTATTCAAGAACCTTCGAAAATGTAAACTGATTATCAAATTACCTACTACAAAACATTCTGAAAATACATTCGTAGACAAATACTAAACGTCAAAAAGTAGGATACTTGTAGATAAATAAATTTCATATTCTCTCCTTCGACGATCGTATGTGAGACGAGAAAAAAAAACCACTTTTTGATAAATAATGATCACTTTTGGATAATTATTGATCATTTTTTATGATTAAAAAATGACTATTTTTTCAAAGTGGACACTATTTAAGATAAAATGGTCATTATTTATAAAGAAATTTTTTCTTTTTGCCAGAAACACTGAAAAAACAGTCGCACAAGAGATTTGGTGTAAATAATACTCCGTATAGTTGAGATGGAGAAACTAATAGGGTTGGGCACTTGGGAGGCGTGCTAAATATAGGTCGGTGATTGTGTAAACAATTTTCACGTGGGTAAAATCTACATGTGGATTCGTACTTATCTTTTCAAATCCAAGGAATATTGTATCATAAATTTTTACTGTAGCAAATGGACCAACAAGAAGTCGACTTGGTAAACTTTGAAGATTGGAGCCCAATGAATAATGACAGTCATCGACATATCGATCATTCATTCGTTCTAGTTATCAAATTGTTTTGGCTACCGTTCTTGAACTTATCGACATGTCGATTATGTTAAGAATATTTGGAGGTAGGATCATAATTCGGTGATAACCACTAACCTAATGAGAATCGTGAGAACTCTTAATAAATCTCCACTAAATCTTGTTTCGAAAACTTTGATGGATCATTTACCATTAGTGTAGTTTATTCAAACAAAATATTTGCAATAACTATAAATAGTTTATTGATTATATTAAAAATATATGTACTTAATATATATAAATTCAATTAGGTACACTAAAATTATTCTTAATGCATGAAAACGAGTACTAGGTGTACGAAAATTGCTACATGCTAGAAAACAATTACTAGGTGAATGAAATAACAGAGTTTAGATGCATAAAATTGAGTGCTAAGTGCATGAAAATGGCTAGATACATGAAACTAACTACTAGGTGCATGAAAATTAATAAATTCTATTTCGCCTCAGTTTCCGTTAGTAACATATAATTTTTCGACCAAGAGGTATGTTATCTAGCCATAAAATTCCACGCCAAACCCAAAAATGTCGTTATTTTTTAATAACAAATTTCGTAAAGCACAGTTTACACGATTCTCATTATCTTAGTGGTTCTCACCGGATCCCGATTCTTAGGAGCTAACTACCTGTGTCTAACTAAGTCAAATGTTAGCTTTGATTCTTATGCATATGATAAGGCTTTCTTTAGCATTGTTATAGGTATAGGAGCTAACATTTGACTTAGTTTGAGATAGGTAGTTAGTTCCTAATAGTCTCAACAAATTATTCTCTAAATTTTATATTTATTATACTTAGTAAAAACTTCATGGACAAAGAAGCACCGTAATAAAATGAGACTAAGAGTAGATAATCAAATATACTTCATAGTTAACCGTTATACTACTTCATCTATCTCTCAACGGTTCATTATTTTCATTATAGGTTGTTTAATTTCTCAATAAAGTTCGCCTTTTTCTTTATACTTTTATTTTTTTTTGTCGGGGTTTAGCGATCATTATAAGTTGTGACTTTACATAATTCTCGGCTTTCTTTTTCATCAACACATTTTTAACAAACTTAATCTCTGTCATTATAAGAGGTAAACCTTATTAAAATATGGAGGGAGAAAAGTAGCAAAGGACAATCTTAAAACATATACGAACTATTTTTCATGATATATACAAAGTTTAAGAATGTTGTAAGACTTTCTTATTTATATTATCTCAATTATCGCTAACTTATTTTACCCCTTATTTTTTCCCAACTTAAAACTTGTGCAGAAACCAATTATTTGGATTAGAGGTAGTATTGACTAATATCGTGCTTGTGTAAATTATTTGGATTAGAGGTAGTATTGACTAATATCGTGCTCGTGTAGATGGTAGGTACTTAGCTCGCACGAAAAGGTTAACCATATATTCCCTCATATTCTCAATAACATTCCCCATTTATATTTTCGTCTATTCACAATACTTTTCCTATTTCCTTTTTTGGTAAGTGTTTTTGTGGTCCAAATTTAATTGTATGGTGGGGTACTGTGTTTGCACTACAAGAAAACAACATTCAGGCGATCGATGTTGGCGACTGATTTCGACTGAAATCAGTCGCCAAGACCCAGTCGCAGGTAGACCTGGCAAACGGGTCAACCGGGTCGGGTTCGGGTCGGGCCAGTTCGGGTCGGGTCAGTTCGGGTCTTTCGTTGATTTCGGGTTAATTCGGGTCGGGTTGGGTCATTTCGGGTTTCGGGTTTGTTTCGGGTTAGTTGTCGGGTCCGTTTCGGGTCAACCGGGTCGGGTTATTTCGGGTCGGGTCATTTTCGGGTCAAAGAATAAGAGACAAAATGTCATTTTAAGTCTTTTCGGTTCAATTAAAGTTATGTTTTATTGGGTCATTTTCGGGTTGAGTGGTTTTGGATCGGGTTATTTTCGGGTCGGGTCAGTTACGGGTCAAGAAAGATCGGGTCATGTTCGGGTCAGGTCGGGACTAATCGGGTTTCGGGTCACATTCGGGTGTTGTAGTTCGGGTCAATTTCGGGTCACGGGTCGGGTCATTCGGGTCGGGTCAATCGGGTCGGGTTGCTTTTGCCAGGTCTAGTCGCAGGCCTTAGTCGCCAAATAAAATTCGGGCGACTAATTTCGCTCGCCAAATTTGGCGACTGAAAAAAGCGTCGCCAAATTGGCAAGATGGCAACTGAAATCAGTCGCCCAAATTGGCGTCTGAAAGATGAAGTAGTCGCCAAATTGGCGACTGATATCAGTCGCTTTCAGTCGCCAATTTGGCGACCACTACACCATTCAGTCGCCAAATTGGCGACTGATATCAGTCGCCAAATTGGTTTTAATTTGTAAAAATACAGGGGGTTTGGCGACTAAAAACAGTCGCTAAAAGAACATTTCAGTCGCCAAAACCCGTGTTTTATTGCACGAAAATTTCTGTTTTCATCCTGTCATTTCATTACCATACCATACCATACCTGCAAGTACAATAGAAAAAAACCACAATTTCACACATTTACAACAACACGATGAGAAACGAACATCCTCATATATATCAAGAAAATTGTCTCAAGTTTACAAATCTTGATAAAGGTTAACAAAACCAAGTTTAAACAACCACAATTAACAAGTTTCTAAACTAAAATCAAAAGCCAAGGAAACCCATATTGGCTTCGGCTTGCATACCACCACCTCCATTGCCTTCATCATAATCTCGCCGAAAGGGGGCGCGGACCTTGGTTGCAGTTGTTGAACATGCTTTCCCAAGCCTTAAATTTTTCTTTCATTATCCGAACTTCCTCATCCCTTTCGGCGTTTTTTCTTCTTTCATCATTGGTCGATTCCTCAACCACCGGACTTTGCTGATCAATAACCTCCATATCCTCCTCGTCGGCTGAAGAAGTACTATGGCGTCTATTTGAACCGCCGCCACGTTGTCTACCTCGACCTCCTGCCATCTACAATTACACAAATATTCAAATTGTTAGAAACTGTTAATAACATAAAAAAAACATAAACATAAACTGTTAATAACATAAAAAAAACATCAAATAACATAAAAAACTTAATTAAAATATATATAAATATATCTTTACCCAATTAATCATCATCATCAAATTCGTCATCATCATCATCACCATCTGATTCATTATCATCATCACTATCACCACCACCATAGCCATCAACTTGACCATCACCATCCTCGTTTTCCAAATCCTCACCCTCTTCATTTTCATTCTCATAAATGATTTCATCAGGTGGAGACAACATAAACCCGCTAGATACTATTTCTTCTTGAAAAAAGTCGTATCTACTTGTGAGCATGCTTTTGTCTTAAAGATTGCACACCAATGCTTTTGATTTCGATCATTCTTCGTGCTTGGATAAGAAGCGAAATATACTTGATTGCCTTGATGTGCGAGTATAAATGGATCATACTTTGAGTATGTCTGGGTATGATTCACTTCGACGAGTTTATAACGTTCATGAACTTTCATACCGGCCACAGAGTTATCCTTCCATTCACACTTAAATAAGACAGTATTATAAGAACGCTCACGCCCATTATAGCTCAACTCAAAGATATCCTCAACTATACCATAGTATTCGTTGTCATCAAGAGAAGAAATAGTAACACCATAATTGCACATAGCCTTATCCTTACCGTAGTTGAATGTATGGAAATTAAATCCGTTGACCGAGTAACGATTCCACGTTTTAACCATTCGTGAAGTACCAAAGGCCAAAGTCCTTATCAAATCATCTTGGATATTTAACTCAATTACATGGTTCCGAAACCATGCTGCAAATTGATCCTCATGGTTACTCCAAACATCATCTCTATTCACATTAGGATGTGCTTTAATGAAATCATTCACAAACTCCGTTTCATATGATTCCAAAATCTCACAATTAGAAAGAACGTAAAGGTGAGCATGATCATATTCTTTGTCATCCAAATATCTTGTTCCCCCAATTGATGAACAACCCTCATCATCTTGCATTTGGAAAAACTCGGGTAAACTTGTCTCAAGTTCATCCGCTTTATCAACACTCAAGTATTTTGCTTTGGTTTCTATATGTTTTTCAAAGTAAAGAGAGCAAAACTTTGCAATCTCTTCCGTTAAATACGCATTGCATATAGAACCTTTAACCCGAGCTTTGTTACCAATTTTCTTCTTCATGTGATTAAGAAACCTATTCAATAATTAAATAGATTAATAGTTGTTAAGACTAGTATATAAATATTAAATCAATTATATAGTCGATAATAATTATAATTTAATTACTACTTAGCGATCTTACCTTTCAAATGGAGACATCCACCTATATTGGACGGGGCCTCCAACTTTGGCTTCGTAAGGCAAATGTATCGGTACATGCTCCATGAAATTAAAAAATGATGTAGGAAATATCATCTCGAACTTACACAATATCTCTGGTGTTTGCTCCTCAAGACGAATCATGTCATCAACACATATTGAAGACGAACATAAATCTCGAAAAAATTGACTTATCTCAACAATTGCATTCCACACGGGAGTGGGGAGGAGATGTCTCAAAGATACAGGTAATAATCGTTCCATGAAGATATGACAATCATGACTTTTCAAGCCTTGCAACTTTAGCTCCTTCATATCAACACATCGAATCAAATCGGATGCATATCCGTCAGGAAATTTTAACTTTCTTAACCACTCAAATAATACCTTCCTTGGAGCTTTGTCAAGTGTAAAAATAGATTTTGGCTTAGACACATCGCTACGTATGTGAAGTTCGGGACGATGACAAATTGTCTTCAAATCTTCTCGTGATTTACCAGTATCACAAGTCTTTCCCTTTACATC